>JADDOH010011357.1:0-77293 GCA_016648135.1 Agrypnia vestita | reverse complement strand
GTCATCAGCCGGTTTTAATATCTCCATCATTTTCTGCTTCGTTTTATCAGCGGTCTCTCCCTCAGGATTTTGTGGATAAATGAGGACCGCATGAGGTGGAGGACCCACCTCTCTTTGCTCCCCATTTATTCTGACAGTGCTCGTATTTTTGGCTGCTTCTGCGTAAGATACCGTTCTAACCGTAGGCACATCTGGGTGAACTACAGTGGATCTCGCCAGAAGATTCTCTAACACAGCCTTCAACTCACCAACAGTGTCGTATAATGCCTCTTTTTCCCTCCTACATTCTTGTAGGGCTCCTTTTAGACGGGAATTCTCTGAAGTTTGCTCACAGATTAAGGCCAGCACATCCATGTGACAAGCCGACATGCGTGCCTTTTGGTCTAAGTTTAAGCGTGACTTTTCCTCTCTCGTGATCCCATCGATGACATTGAACACTTCCCTAACCTTATAGAAAACCTGTGCATCCTCTCGATTTGGCGACTCTGGATTAAAGGGAATCGGAGCCATGGACACTAGTTCTTCTCGATCACGATTTTGACCTTTTCCTTTGTCGGCCGTATCTATGGACGGTGATATGTCGGGACAGGAGACAGTTCGTTCTCCTCTCCCCCGGACAGCTGAGTCCAGAATCGTCATGACCATCCTGACTTTTTCTGGTGTTAACCCCTCCTCGTGAGATTCCAAAAAATCCGATTTGGATTTTCCGGAATTTTCCGGCGTTTTCCCGGGATTTTCCGACATCCCGAGTACGTTCCAATAAGAATATCTCTAATTGATCCACGAATAACAAAGTTTTATATGGCGGCCAAGATACAGTATATACACAAGAACTATTGGTGTTTTCCCCGGGTTTTCCTACCCGAGGAAGCAATATCCGTAATTAAAATAAAGAAAATTTCAATAGCAAGAAAGTTCAAAATATTACCAAAACAGAGATATATACACTAGAAATGACAGTGTTTTTCCTGGGTTTTCCAACGTCAGGAATACAATACCACACTTAAAATTAATGAAAGTTGTTATAAACAAAAGTTAAAATATAAACGTAATAAAGATATATACACTATAACTAAAAGTGTTTTCCTCAGGTAATCATACCCGAGGAACACGAATCACCAGTTAAAACTAAGAAAAAGTTACTATAAACAAAGTTCGTTCAAAGATTGATGAACTGACAAAAATCGCCGATTGGAGATGGGTCCCCACTAAACATAATCCCGCTGATATTGGGACACGGGACGGCGAACTCCCAGATTTGGCCGCTGATGGTATGTGGTTCAGCGGCCCTGACTTTCTACACCGGGGAGAGTCGGCGTGGCCGCAAGAGAGCCGCCGGCGGCAACCAGATAACACAGTACTGGAAAAAAGGGCAGATATTGTTTTGGTGACCAGAGGAACGCCCACGGGGGGAGCATTGCCCGATATAAAACGCTTCTCATCATGGACGAAATTGGTGCGCACCGCGGCATGGATAAGGCGCTTCATTTGGAATTGCCGCCGCCGCGCTGAAGAGCGGCCCGGCCGAGATGTCACCTGCGACGAAAGAATAGCAGCCGAGCGCGCATGGATATTGTATTCTCAGGCGGAGGCGTTCGGCACGGAGATAAAAATTTTACACCGCGGTGGAGCCGTCCCAAGGACCAGCCGGCTGTATCCACTGACGCCGCGCCTGGATGAATATGGAATAATACGGATGGGCTCGCGGCTCGAGCAAACCGCGGTGCATGAAATACCGGCCGGCTTGAGGGCGCCGGTAGTATTGGACGGCTCTCACCCGTATGCCCGCTTGATGATAAGGCATTATCATGAGAAGGAAAATCACCCGGGCACTGAGAAAACTGTGGCAGATGTGCGGGAGAATTTTTATATTTTAAAATTGAGACCCACAGTGCGCCGGGTGAAATATGAATGCCAAGCGTGCCGAAACAGAAAAAGCCAGCCGCAACCGCCGTTAATGGGTCAAATGCCAGATTGCCGACTGGCTTACAATACTCCCGCTTTTTACCATTGTGGGCTCGATTATTTTGGCCCAATGCAGGTGACTATCGGCCGGCGAAGAGAGAAGCGGTACGGCGCGCTATTTACATGCCTCACAACGCGCGCCGTACATTTGGAAATCGCCGAGTCTTTGTCTGCAGACTCGGCCATACTCGCTATAAGGCGAATGGCAGCGCGGCGCGGGCATCCGCGCCTACTATATTCCGATAATGGAACCAATTTTCGAGGCGCGGAAAAAGAGATGGCAGCCGCGCTGAAAGATTTGAGAAGTGACCCGCGGATGCATGGGCACCTCGCGGAGAGCGGGGTTGAATGGAACTTCAACCCCCCCCTCGCCCCACATATGGGTGGCGCCTGGGAGAGCCTGGTACGCGCCGTGAAGCGGGCGTTGGAGGCTACTTTGAAGGAGCGGGCACCGCGGGAAGAAACCTTGAGGACTCTGCTGGCTGAGGCCGAATATACTGTTAATAGCCGTCCGTTGACGCATGTATCGGTTGATCCGAAAGATGACGCGCCTCTTACGCCGAACCATCTGTTGCTGGGAGCGACCGGCCGCAATTCACATTTGGCGGTATACGGGGCGCTAGATGAAAATATATGCCTGAAAAGACAGTGGAGAATATCGCAACAGATGGCCGATTTATTCTGGCGGCGGTGGATGAAAGAATACTTGCCGACATTGGCGCGCCGAAATAAATGGCAGGAGCCCGCGCCCGCAATTAAGGAAGGCGAGATGGCCGTCATCGCAGATCCCGCGCTGCCCCGCAACACATGGCCTAGAGGGCGAATTTTGGAAGCCCGCCCGGCGCCCGATGGCCAAATTCGAGTCGTCCGAGTACGCACAGCTGCGGGCGATTATACTCGACCAGCCACAAGAATAATCATGCTGAAGGGGAATCCAGCATAAGGGCGCTGGCAGCATACCCTGTCCTCCTGATAAGTGCCGGCAGTCCACACGGGGGGAGTATGGAACGGACAGGGTTGAGCCATGTAAAAAAATGAGAACATAACATGACCACTATGAGCGGCGCGTGTCCAAAATAAATCAGCCGCTACATACAGAAAATTGCATTGGAGACGAGGTGTGTATGCCGCTACTGAAAATTGGGTTGCCGCTCGGAGCGCGCGCAAGTCAGTGCCCAGCGGCTGCTGCCGCGACTGGAGGGGGGCCGCGCGCGCATACTGCTTCCAACTAGCTGTAGAACAACATCGTCCGGACACTAGCCCTGAGATTGGCCCTTTGTTAAATGAATATGAAAAATGCGGCCTGTTTGGCCGCCGATGTTATTTCCAGCTACAAGTGTCGATACAAATATGTGTGGAATTTGTATATGTTATGAAAATATTTTAAAAATATGTTGATGCCTTGTAAGAAGCAGCGCTTGGCGCCCTTTTTTGTATGCAATATTGTCATGTGCATTATGTTGAATCTCTGATGAGAAAAATGTATTGGAATTTTATGAATTTTTATGAATAAAATGGAAATAAATAATTTTTTATTTGGCACCTATTGGTGCGTGGACAAAGGTTAGAAGTTTGAGCCGAAGGGATTCTTCCGCGATGTAACGCCCCAAAGTAAAGTATGTGTGTGGCACGCGGTACCCGCGATGTTCGCCAACACTAAATGGGCATGAGTGTGGCACGCAATATTCGCCAACACGGGAGACGAGTCTCGCTGCAGAGGGTCTCGTCTCTTTCTTTCCGCCGTTGAATCCGCCGACGGGCAAATAAATGTTTTTGAATATGAGAGATTTTACAAACTTACCTGACCGGCTATAACTTCTAACGCCTAGTACTCAAATTCCGAGCCCCCGTCTGAGATGCGTATATGGGATACCCTCCACGGGGGCCCGAAGGCCTGCACCGGGCGCCATCGTGGAGATGGTCATCATGAAATAAATGAGTACTGGAAGACCGTGAGAAAAATTTTGTATTTTTCTCGATTTGGAAACGGTGACGCCTGTTTTCGGGCCCACGTCGCGGTAAGCTCGCGCACACGGCTCGCCGTGGAGAATATTAAAAAGTCGAATTTTTAATCGACAATCAGAGCGGCTTATCGTGGACGAATTCCTACTTATGTAGTGTCATTGCATTCCTTTACTGAATGCCTGTCTGGAAAATATATTTTTATATATGTGGAATGATATAGGCGCGCCTGAGAGTGAAATAAAAAATTGGTTTTTGGCGCTTTTTTGAATGCCTATAACTCAGTAAATATTTACCTGAAATATTTGAAATTACTGTTAAAATGAGCGCTTGCATGCGCAAATTACATTTGTCATAGCAAAACTTGTAAAAATGCTGTTTTTGATTTTTTATGAATTTTTGAAAATTTGAGCCGTTTGTGGCGAATTTAATTTTAGTTTTTTGGGCCTTGTATGACCCAGCCCGTCCAAATAACTGTGTTATTATCATCTGCTAGGTCTGTTATTACAAAATAACACAGTATTAGTCTCTTGGGAGCTAAAATGCATTTTTTATGAATTAATTTGTATCTGTCATATGAAATCTGCCGCGCGGTGAAATTGTGCAACCGCGAATGACGTAGTTCACCGCTCGGCCGCTGGGAGCGCTGCGGCGCCTTCCCAGAATTACGCAATCTCATTGGTTTCTGTAACATGCTATGACGCAATCTTGTGAAATTTTGAATTTGGTATAAATAAAATGCATTTTTTGAGCGAGTACCACAGTTACGCCACTCGCGTTGGTACGAGAATCGCTATTTGGACAATCTTCTTGCTGCCTTTTATTTCTGACCCTTCTACTTTGGACTCTACTTTCTTGGATTTTTGTGACCACTGCTTTCTGACTTGGACTTCGCTTCGGATTTTTTCTTCGACTTTAATACGATAAAAACACTACTTCGGCGTTTGACTTCTGGCATATCCACGGACTACGAGCTTCACAGCAAATTCTGGTGGCGATCTCTGCCCCACCAGCGAAGACTACTGAGCCGCATAAAAAAGGTGTTCCCATCCGGAACACATAGATTTTTACGTTCTCCACCAATCAGACAATCCGTTTTCGTAAAAATCTATGCTTTTATCGACCGCTTACTTTGATCGAACTTGAAACAACCGGGCCTTACACGCTTGCCACATATTACATAACACTTGGAGGATTCCATAGGTAGGGTAGAAAATTTTCATTGAAGTGGTGACCCCGACATGATGTGAAAAGGTTTTCACTTGGGAAGGGTAAAAACATTTTTTGAAAACAAATATTAGTTTTTTATTCCTTTTTATTATTATTATTATAAAATATTTTAAAGAAAAATAATGGCACGTAGAGAGAGACTACAAGTATAATTGGAAAGTACCGCAGAGCTGAAAGAAATATCAGAACTTTTTCGTTTTCTCTGAGAATGTACAGCAGCATCATGAATCCCAGGAGATAAGTCCTCACCAACCAGTGGCAAATGGCCAGTACTGCCGCTTTCTGAAACAAAACATAACCTTTATGTTGTGCTTAAAATACAATTAAGCCATGTATTCACTAGGGGACAAATTGTCCCTCAACAGCACGCGCGGCATAGAGTCTACGTGACGTTGCAACGTCGTGCACTGTTCCGCGACCTCGCGCACAACATAGCGCGGCATTTCTACGTTGCCATGCGCACGGTACCCGAGCGAGCTCACTGCAACATTACGCGGAGCGTCAGTACCACATGGTATGTTTACAAGTGAATACGCATGCGCCGTAACTGTCAAGATGACAATCCGGGGAAACGAAATCGTTCTTGAACTCATCGAGCTGTATCGATCGAAGATCGCATAGAAAGTCCGTCCTTCTTTCTCTTTGCAGTAAATAATTTCGCATTCTCCTCTTTTTTCTCCTCTTACGTTTCGATAAACTCATTACGCAGATACGCAGATGTCATCATAACCTCATAGGGCGACATTTCCGCCCTTTGAGGTTTTTTCTCCTCTTACTTTTCGATAAACGCATTAACATAAACAGACACGCGGCTATCATCATAACCTCATAGGGCGATATATTTCCGCGACGTCTGGAAAACAATAATTATTTGCAAAAAGGACCTTGTTTTTAATAATATTCAATTTACTACAGTAAAACCTCGTTAATTTGAAATTGCAACCCAAAAAAACATTTCGAATTGGGCTGAACCCCGTTTTCGCCAAATGAGATACCGCAGCTGTCAACGTAACCTCATGACATTTCCGCGACAAGATATGTGAGTCCCGGTGTGTACACGTCAAATGACCGCGTCATTGTCCCCGAAACATGAGCGTAGATGTTGATGGGACATGCCGAGCGGAATGTTTCGCGATTTGTCCCCTAGTGAATACATGACTTTATCTTATATTAATGATTCATTCTACAGCTAGCAACATGGGATTCATTTCCGTACTGGTAATGCGAGCCAATATTTAAAATCGGAAACTTTTGAGGTGAAAGCGTTTGTTGAAATTTAATCTAGTAAAAAGACGTTAGACGCAAAAATATGTTGAAAACGCCTTTAACATCTTGGTCTCATGTTAAAGAGGAAAGATGAATGTTTTAAGCAATTACCCCTTCGCCATTCGCGGCCGGACATCGCGTACTGTGCACGCGCAGTGAACCCACGATTTTCGACTTTCCGGATTCAATACGTGTCCATAAACAGGAGAAGGAGGAGGAGGAATCTCGGAGACTTATTTTATTCAGGTGAACCGAGTACTTTTTGAAGAAGAATGTATGTTTTCCAACTCATTTTGGTCTGCAAGTATTATATCAAAAACTGAAAAAGATACGAGGCTGCGAATTAGAAAATTTTTCGATTTTCTTAGAATGTCGCGATATAAAATACTACCAGAGTACCTAACTACATGCGAGGTGTATTCTAGATAAGTGGAAGATTCTCGAGTAATTATTTCGAATTACGAAATAGTGTTAAAGTTAAGTTTGTGTTCGCTGGACACATTGCGTAATAAATAAAAGTTTGAAATGTTTTTGTTTTTCATTTCGTCTGCCGCCGCTACCAATCCATAACAATATATTAAAGAAAAATCGTACTTTAATATTTATTTGATTTGACAGAATATATTGATATATTAAGATATGAATAAATAAGATAATAATACTTATACATATTTTATTTCCTAGAAATTATAGTGAAATGATAGCATATTTCAAGTATTTACTGCAGGTCCCTGACAATGGGCGATATTTTCATCGATCAGGCCCATCTCTGAGCAACGGCCGAGGGTGGCATTCTCAAGGGGCGGCAAATTTTAGTAATCGAACAAAATATATTTAGTTTTTCCATTTCTGAAAATTACCGGCTTAAGAAGCGAAGAAGTGTTAGACTATTTTGATAAATTATACCGTTTTATCACAGTATACCCAGAAGAGTAGTTTATCTCCGGCCTGTTGGCGAGTTATTAGCCTTCTCTTGCGTTGACGTTAGGGTTGTCACTTTATTTTTACTCCTTTCTTTTAATTCGTAGCGTCTGAGATTCCGACGCATAAGGTAGACATGAACCCGAAAATTAGAAATTAAAATTAGTAATTAGTATACTTAGTTTCTGCACTTAAATTGCAAGAACGCTGATTAACAGCAACGTAGACTTTTAAAAACTCACAGTCTTTGTGATAATCAACACACCTTTTTAGTAAAGCACCACAAACATAAAAAAAGGAATTTTTTCAGGAAGCGCATTTTTTTTCTAAAGCGGCGGCTGCGAGCGCGAATGGCACCGAAGGCACGGCCCTTACTGCCGCCGCCTTGTGCCCCCATATTCTCAATTGTCACAGTGCGTGCGTACACGGCGCCGAGCACGCACGCACACATTCTAATGGGTAGCGGCCAGTTTGTATGAAGACGTATTACTGTTCTTAGTATACTGTGGTTTTATGCTTCAATCATGAATACGGCATTTTGATGAAGCCGGCATGAATTTTTTTGGCGTAGTGGGGCAATGCGCAGAAGACAAAATTTGGGTGTTGTTAGTACACTACACTAGTAGTAAACTACGCCGAAAATTTTCAAGATGTTTTCCGGCTACTGTATTATATTGTAATTTAGATCATACCCAGCCGTGTAATTTAGTGTGCTCTGATCTGTAGAAGTCCTCGGCGGGTATATAGGCAGGGGTGACCATCCCCACCGCGAACCCCAGGTCTATTCCGTGCCATAGGGCGCTCAGAGCCATTGTTATAATAAATCTGAAAACAAAGCTCATTTCACCTTATTTATGACAAGACAGCACGTTATCAAAATACACAGTGCCTGTGGCGGTCGGGGGTCACCGCGGGTCTAGCCGTACCCTCTTGCCTACATCCACCAATCAGGGCTCGATTGCTGTGGGACAACCATTCTGTCGCCGGCCTTGCCTTATGACATTATTTTCGACCTTCAAAATTCTTCTATTTAAACTTTTTTTTTTTATATACATAAGTACATGCCGCTGACACTCAATTTGAGAGTTGACATAAACAATTTTATTTTGCTTGTATTAAATGTATGCATTATCGATGTCTCTTATGTGTACCTTTAATTAAAATAAAATAAAAAAGTCGCTATACAACAATGTCCGTCATTAACGCTACAATATGGCGCAAATAATGATGGTATATAAAATAATAATGAGGTTTGAAAAGCAAAAAAACACAATTCTCTTTGTAACAGTGTTTGCCATTAATGCTACCAAGTAATCATGAGATATAAAATAATAATGAGTTATACAAATCAAAACAGAAGCATAATCCTCTATGCAACAATTTCCGTAACTAATGCTACCAGATGCTAGATGGTGCTGTTCTCAAACCTTAACTTGCGGCCGAAATATCTAGTTAAAGTACGTTATTTTTGACGGGTTATAGCTACTATCTTCATAATCATAATTAATCTCACACTAAAACTTTTAAACACGAGTAATATTCTCATTGTGTTATTCAAGTATATGATATGTAATTAACACCGTTATGTACAAGCAATTAAATAAATAAATTTAAAAAAGACACATCGTTACCTTAAAATGATTGAAATATGTTATTTACCGTTTTGGCGATGTGGCGCGATGCATGGCGACTGATTTCATAATGGGCCTCGCTTGATAGAGCGGTTTGTATCTTAGCTAAATAAATTTTGGAAAAAAAATTACCAGCCGGGGAAACAAACCTGCTTTTTGGACACCTTAGCCATATCCCTATTAATCATTAATTAATAAATCGCTAATTAATTTCTATTGTTTTACTACATGCAATAAAAAGTAATTTAATTGTTAACCTTAAAGACTTATTTAGAGATCTGGGTAGAGCCTTGTAGATGTACACCCCCATGAAGTACTGGATACTCTTATTCCATCCCCTGGTCATCACTGACAACCAGGGGGACAGCTGCACGGTCGTCACGTCCACGCAAGAGAGAGTTTTGAAATCATATCTCAGGGTTTTGGCTTCTTCATCAGATCTGAAAAAGATAACTGGCAATAAAAATAAAGATTCCACATTAAAAAGATGATAAAAAACATATAAAAAATAATAACTCTTGGGCGCTATCTGCCTTTACGTTGTGTATAGCGACTATCGTCATAATCGTAGAATAACGGCGAATGTGATTTTTCTCAAGTTTGCAGGAGAGCAGTTAGAATTTTTATTTACATAAATACACTTTATGTCGTAACTCGATAACTGCAAAAGTTTTTCCCCTGAAACTTGGGTTCATTATTTAAAGTTGATTCCTTTCGAACCTCAAATATAGTCAGCGCAATACAACGACGTTTTTACACATGCTGCATTTTTCTACGATCGCAAATCAGAACCGTCGTCATACCGACTTTGTGTTTTCTAAATTAATGAGAAAAAAAAACTTTTTATATATCATAAAATGGCTTCTTTTTTTCACTTCTTAACGATCCAAAAAAGTGAATATGGAATTTTTGCATATCCACCATTGTTCTACGATCATGACGATATAGTAATGCGGTTTGTGTATTGGATAGGTATATACAACACGTATGATGATAGTTTACATCTTCAACAAGACAGCAAAGTTGACGAGCTCGTAAGGAAAGTAGAAATAGAACACACGAGATAAAGAAAAAATATAGAAGAAAAAAAAGAAAAATAGAATAAGAAAGAAAGATAAGAAAAGGAAAGACTGAACACCATTGGAAAACTGTAAGGCGTTGTTAAAGATTTAAGGTTTATAGGTACACAAATTCTTTTATCCATTTATTTGTACATTCCCAGCGCTCGAAAATAAATAACACATTTTTCACGCTTACGAGAGGTCATGTTACTAGATTAAATTTGAAATTATTTTATAACAGTTAACACTTTTACACACAACGAAAATAAAATGGAACGAACCATACGTATTACGAAACAAAAACTACGCGAAATGAGCACTTAACCTTATTAATAACCCAACGAACCTAGATGAAAGAACTCATGTTATGCTGTGAAACAAGTAACAATTGACAACTTGAGAACTCAACAGATCCATTCATTCAATGTTAGGAGAACCGCGATAATAGAGTGCGTAGGTGTGTTCGGAAACACGGTGCACAGCCAATCCGTAATTTGCGTTGCGTTCAGTTATACATAGTTTGTTTTTAATATTCGTGATGATATTCGGCGAATACGAATATTTGTATTCCACACATTCCACTCATCGAACACCAGAGTTGTGTTGATTTGTTACCCGGATGTTAGAAGCGGGACCCTTTCGTATTATTTCAATCCTGATGAAGCCAAGACAAGACGGAAATGGCAATGATGGTTAAGCAACTCACATTTTTCTGAACTCGGCATAGTTTTCGGTGGGTCCGTGGCCCGATTGGTTCCATCCTTGGACAGGATACGCTCCAAGTCCTACTGATGAAGCAACGGCTTGCGCCATACTGAATCCTGAACACAACCAGAACTGGAAGCTCTCGAACATGATGAAGATATAAAGTATTTTGTAGGACATACAACTGTCGCTGAACTCTTTGGTCAAGGTGTACTGAAATAAAGAAATAATTCGGTTTAATACTATACTTAAGAGAGTTAAAGTACCTACATTCTACAATATACAGGGTGTAACAGAGCTAGTCAACAATATTATCATTACAGTAACTAATATCTAATATGAAAAATTGAGTCCCTTTGATACAGTCAAATAAAATGACAAAAACCTTCCAATTCAAATGTTTCAAACTTTGATATTGCATAACTCCATAATTATTGATATTAGGTCATGGTTGCTTGAACATTTTTGACTCATAATCAAGGCATGAATCCACTTGTCTTTACAAGTATAATATGTGGGGTACAAAAGCAAATAGAAAAATATGAAGTAATTTCGTATTCTTCTCTTTCAATTTCATACACAGTAAAAAACTCGATTATCCGGACCTCAGTTATACGGATTCGCGATTATCCGGATTGTCAACCGCGATCAAATAACTTAGTGGGTAGTTTAATCCGTGCGTGCACCGACATGTCGCAACTGTGTTTACGCCCCGCGCGATCACTGTCCAAGCGTTTCGTTATATTGTTTTTGACAGTTAGGTACAATATTACTCTACTGCGTTGCATGGTGTCACGTCTGTGCTTAAAAATGCCAAAGCGTAAGAGAGTGGTGTTATCGTTTAAAGATAAAATAAATATTATCGATTCATTAAAAAGGTAGAAACCGGTCGCACGTTTAGTTAGTTAGTTAGGTGGCGGTATTTCCACGATAAGTGATATTAAGAAAATGTTTTTAATAAACACCTAGAACTATGTGTACGCTGCCGAGGTAAGTTATCTTTCTACGATTATTAATAAATATGTAGTACATAGGTATGTACAAAAAATGATTTTCTTCATACATTCAGTTATCCGGATGCCTTAAGACAATAATTAGTCCGGTTAATCGAGTCTCTACTGTACTTTCCTGTAAAATTTTACAGTGGTGGTATTGTACGTACAACGACGATATACCGTGATGAGATACCTCTCTTGGCCACAGGTTCTCGACAGCAGAGAAGATGGCTCCAAGGACTATGCACCGAAGAACAGCTTTAATTGTGTATCCACGGCCAGCAGCGCGAGCAAACGGAAGATGGAGGTAGTCATCGTAGGTTCTGTACCTGATGTAAGGACCTGGAACATTGGATTACTTATGTTTATAAATGACCTTTATTATTAACTAGCTGTTAAGGATGGTGGTGGATTCCACCATACGGATAGCATCTGGCGTCCATGGCAAGCAACCAACCTACAGGCGGCGAGCAGGAATTCCGTCATTCCCGTTCCGCTCGCTCAACCGCCAACACTACGAGACCCGCGACGTCGCGACTTTACGGATTGTTACATATTAGACATTTAAACTCGCGCGTACTAAATATGCACTTATAAAACCGATCCGCGGTCCCGCGATCTCTTGCTACTAACATATTCAAGATTAACGCCTTTCAACTTATATTGTATCTTGATTAAATAAACTCCTTGTGACTTGTACACGCTACATTCAGTGCATCATTTAGTAGGAGTTAGAAACCCCGCGGCGACCCTGCTATCTGGACCAAGCTGCGTCACCAAAACGTGAGTACCATCTGGTAATATACCCTAGACACACTGGTTGCAGCCTCAAAGTGCGAACGATATTGGGATCCCTGTGGCCTTGGAGTCGGGACCGCCTATGTGCGGTACCGGAGTCTTCCCCCGGTCCAGGCCACAGCGGCACTTATAGACATTCTCATAGGATTAAGTTAAAAATAAGTTTGTGGGGGAAAAAAGGTTCCATTGTTTTTGAAAGCCTCTAATAAAAGCAATATTTCCATCTAATCAACGCTGGGGTGGATGGGACGTTTGGGAGGGAAATGTGGTATGTGTTGCCCGCTGGGTCCTAAAGAATAAGTATGCAAAATTTGGGTCAGATCGGTCAAATGGTACAGATTTGCAAGGAAAAAATATCGGGAGAAGGAGGTGGGGTAAAGGGAAGTGGGATATGTCACCTATGCTACCCGCCGGGTCCTAAAGAATAAATATGAAAAATTTGTGTGAGATCGTACAAACGGTGTAGACAGACAGATAGACATTGAGTTTTATGGGTATAGAAAGACTAGCTGTGCCCGCGGCTTCGCACGCGTACATTTTTAGTAACTTTTAGTGATACTTTATCAATTTGCGTATTAACCTTAACATATAGATATATATCAACGTGGACTTTTTTATAGAACTTTTTCATAGAAAGTACTTAAATATCTCTTATAGTTAAGGTAGCGCTCGTAAGAAAACGGATCGCTCGACCATTTTTTCGTCGACTTTAGTTGTAAAATAGGTCACCACAAAAGCCCTTTTATTTTAATGGGATAATATAAATTATTTAATGGGATAATATGGGATATTTAATGGGATAATATAAAGCTCGTGTTCACTCTGAAAGTCCATTCTATAAATTGGTGAAAGAATTTTTGAAATCGGTTGAGCAGTTTCGGATATTACATCCTACATCCAAACTTACAAACTTACAATTTTTTCCTCTTTATACATATATTAGTATAAATTAATTAGGAAAATTATAGAAATCTCACAGAGACCAAGCTATGTCCAAAAAAATACCCAAGTTTAAGTTAATCACATGTTTTTTTATTGTGACCTCACCGGGCATTGGAAATTGGAACCCTCGGTGTGAGAAGTGTCTGGCCCATTAATAATAATTTTTGACTCATAATTAAGGCATGATCACACCTTTTAACTATTGTACATTATCTCCTAGCTCCGTTACACCCTGCATATAAAAATTATTTAAGTATGCATTATGAATTTAACTAAATTATCATTGTGTATCATATAAATTTAGAGACAAGTCTTTAAATCTAGTCTTTTAAAAAACCAGCTACGAACAAATATATCTACTGAAAAACTTGTATAATTATTTTATACTAGCTGTAATTCCGTCAAAAATGACGGTGCTTTTACATGTCGGTTCCTAAAGAATAATATAAAAAAAATTACTATAAAGAAGACAAAAAAATACTATATGTAAAGAAGACAAAATAAATTACCATAAAGTTACGGACGGTACATGAAGTTATGAAAACAGATAGATAGACAGACGGACGGACGGACAACGAAATCATTATAATTGGGATTTAACATACAACTGTTCATTCCCAAGAAAGAAAATGCGTAATGCAGCATTTCACCAAATGTGGGATCGATTTCTCCTTCGTCTCTCACACTCTCCTCCCTGTTTCTGATCATTTCCCCCGCGTTCCTCCTCGATCTGGAGGAGTGACGGATCTCGAAGGCCACGCCGACCATCTTGCAGACCAGCTGCATCAGCGCGTAGTATCTGTGGTCCAGGCTGGCGCTCCTCGGAGAGCCGACCCTGAGGATCCGATAGGCGGTGCTGTAGCTGAACATGAAGACCAGAGCGGCTACGTGACATCTTCTGGAAGAACAGAATCAACACAGTGACATCTGTGACAGTAAACCGTAAATAATTATTGTAATACTCTTGTTTCGGGATGAGGTTGCTTCCAGTAAAGACTTTGTTCTCGTAAGTATTTATTTGGTAACAATAACGGTTTAGACAATCGTTTAAACAGTAAGATGCGGTCTGGAAACAATGGTAGTAAAAGAGCTCGACTCGACATTCACGCGCCTTTTTATACATTCTCTCTCTCTGTCATGCAGTCTCTTTCTGGCGTCGCGACATACGTTCCTCAGATCTATTACAATTATTAATTAAAAATGTCCTTAGGTTTTCAGTTCAGTATCTTCTGTATATAGTTTTCTGGGTTATTCTGCCGTGTATATGTTGTATTGCAGGGTCCATCACATCAGCCCTGATGATGGACCCTGCAATGGGATCCGAAACGTTGGCCAGAGAGGTCACATATATACGGCAAAATATCCCAGAAAACTATACACAGAAAATTATTAATTAAGATAAATTATAGGAGTCTCACAGAGACGAACAACGCTGCATTGTGTAAAGTAATAACTTGAGCCAGCTAATTACAGGTCACAGGCCCTGTGGCTACCCTATACAGCTTCCATACAGTTTTCCATATAGGTAGCTTCGTCTCTGTGAGACTTCTGTAATTTATTTTAAATAACGATTTTCCCTCTATGGACGAAATCCGGTAATTGTGTTCTTAAAAATTTGTCAAATTGTAATTTTTCAAAATAGGTATGTTTACCGACACTGTGTATGCGATGGATATACAAATAGATGATAGTGTATCTACGTTTGGCAAGCAGCTAAGCGTCTGTGCTATGAAAATAGGACTAGCTTGCTGGTGTCCTGAAATGGGGCTCGAACCACTGACCACCAGATCAAGTGAGCGTCATGACCACTGCACCAAAAAGCTACTCCTATATAGTTCGCACAATAATTCGTACATCTATTCATTTTATTTTATTTATTTATAATACACGCCTTGAGTTGGGCTTTTACGAAATAGGAAATACAAAGTGTTCAAATAGTATAGTTATCTAAGTACATACCTACATAATAAAAAATTACAAAAATAAAAGAATATCAACAACAACAAATACAAAAATAAGAAGAAAAAAATTAAGAAATGTCATCAAGATAGATACAATAAATAATATATGAACTATAAAATAGAAGATAATTAGATATTTTTTATACGAGCATTAAATGTGTCGACAGAGCTGTATTGATTACCTAGGCGGTGCAATCTATGTAAAGGTAAATTCATAAAACAGTTAGTGCGCTGGGTACCTACATAAAATAGCTCCCCATGTCGCGAATCAGACCGCCCAGGTACCCTGTAAGTACCTAATCATTAATATTAACTCAGGGGAGTCCACCATACCGTAAACAATTTTATAGACAAATTAAATCATTTACAGTTCTCCTGCACGACAGCTTCGCTAATTTAAGTACACTCATTAAGAAATCAGAATTAATTTGGTCCGAAGAAATGTATAATTTATGAATCTTGAAAATTTGTGTTCGACCCTTCGATCCTCAGTGAATGAACTTTATAGAACGGCTATCATAGAGTGGAAGTATATCTTAGATTGCTATGTACAAGAGATGTAGGTATATAGAGTCTTATATGTACCTATGTATTTTGTTATTATTATTGTGTGTTATATTGTTACAGATTGTTATACTTAACTGGCAGCGACTTTACCATATACAATTCGAAGCTACGCTCTCAGAAATAACAGACAGCTCATTATTATTATTAAGATGTGATTAATTTTAATTCATTCTCTATACATAAAATAATTAAACATTAAATAAATCTGTGTACCTAACGTTACATTGTAATTAAAAAAGCAAGCAAGAGGTTCATCAGTAGCTTACCATGCAGTGCCATGAGTAAAAATAAATAAAACAGAAGCCAAATCATACTATCCAATTGATGAAATTGAGATAAACATAATTGTAACTGATTTTAGAGCCAGAACGGAGATTTTAAATTTTAAATTGGTATCTACCAAGAGTTCAGAATGAAAAACTCAACTGATAAACTGAACGAGTGTATTTGTTATTTTTCCTTCTTGTGTATACTTTCTATATAATATTCCAACTTTTATTGTGTTTCCATTGTACCTTTATTCTTATTTGCCTTTATTCTTTTTTTCTATTCCACTAAATAATGTTTTTTTTAATTGCTTTTATGCTTTTATTCTTTTTACTAAATACGTTTTTTCTGGTACCTTATATTTATGATCACATAAATTTTCAAAAATTTACTCTTCTCTTATTTCTAGCTACCACTTCATTTTTTTCTTCTTTTATCTTTGCTTTTTACTTTCATAAAATAATTATATAAAAATAAAAGCTACCTCCCTTAGACAGTTATTTATATATACCTAGCAAGGTAGGCAGTGGCTGAGAGGCTTTTTATATACTGTTTTATGGTTGTGTTTATTTAGTAATGTATATTAGGTAATAATCGTGTGACCAATTAACGCCGATTTATCTGCACTGAAACTGAAACATATATGCTTTTGATAACATGCTTCTAAAACATTAAAAAATCTTTCAAGAACAGTTATCAATCGAAAAACTCCTACTATTGCTAGATAATCATTTTCAAACATGTCAATCTGTATTTTACATTGTATTATATATTTGTAAGAAAAATGCAAACCTTTTTCCAATCTTCTTAATGATCACTGCACAAATCGTTGCACTCGTAATAAAATGCAACGAGTCTTCCAATCCCATTACAAAAACCACAACAACCAACCCCATGCAAGACCCTAACCATTTTTTTTTCTCTACTCCCTCAACATTTTTAATTGTCGCGCCGAAAATAGTTACGAGTAAAAAAGAGCACAAATATTTTGTATTTTCATTGTGCCGAAGCGAATCGAACGTGTCTGTCATGAAAGCCATTACGATTTCTGTCATCCTGGAATTGAAAACGTTTTTATCGATTTTTACCGACACCGAATTTTTTACCGATTGTGACCCGCGCTATTATGCAACGCGGCAAATGATGCTGAGATGACATTAAACCGCTTTTATAGGATAAATCACAGTCACGCTGCAATGGAAATTTAAGCCATGTATTCACTAGGGGACAAATTGTCCCTCAACAGCACGCGCGGCATAGAGTCTACGTGACGTTGCAACGTCGTGCACTGTTCCGCGACATCGCGCACAACATAGCGCGGCATTTCTACGTGCCGTGGCAACGTTGCCATGCGCACGGTACCCGAGCGAGCTCACTGCAACATTACGCGGAGCGTCAGTACCACATGGTATGTTTACAAGTGAATACGCATGCGCTGTATCTGTCAAGATGATGTGGGGAAACGAAATTGTTCTTGAACTCATCGAGCTGTATCGATCGATGATCGCATAAAATATCCGTCCTTCTTTCTCTTTGCAGTAAATAATTTCGCATTCTCCTCTTTTTTCTCCTCTTTCGTTTCGATAAACTCATTACGCAGATACGCAGATGTCATCATAACCTCATAGGTCGACATTTCCGCGGCGTGTGGAAAACAATAATTATTTGCAAAAAGGACCTTGTTTTTAATAATATTCAATTTACTACAGTAAAACGTCGTTAATTTGAAATTGCGACCCAAAAAAACATTTCGAATTGCGCGGAACCCTGTTTTCGCCAAATGAGATACCGCAGCTGTCAACATAACCTCATCGGGTGACATTTCCGCGACAAGATATGCGAGTCCCGGTGTGTACAGTAGCCGGCAAGCATCTTGAAATTCTGCGGCGTAGTGGGGGGACGTTTGCGCATCTACCTTTCTACCAACGAGACCCAAATTTCGTCTTCTGCGCATTCCCCCACTTAGCCAAAGAATTTCATGAAGCTTGCCGGCAACTGTACACGTCAAATGACCGCGTCATTGTCCCCGAAACATGAGCGTAGATGTTGATGCGACATGCCGTGCGGAATGTTTCGCGATTAGTCCCCTAGTGAATACATGGCTTAAATCACAGTCACGCTGCAATGGAAATTTAAGTTGAAGAATACACACCACTGCACTGGTGTTGGCTGAACCGGTTGTTGCCAATATTTATAATAAAATTAAGTTTTAAGATACATACCGAATAAGTTTCACAAGATTTGCCCGTATTCCGAAACTATCAAGATTGATATTTTAGTGATTTTTATCCAAGTAAGATTGACGTATATTACAATAGATTTATTATTATACAGGGTTATTTGGAAAACATTAATAACCTCGCAGGACTATATTCCTCCCTTGATTATGAGTCGAAAATCTTGAAAACGTTGGACTATCATTACAGTAACTTATATCAAATATGAAAAATTCATTCCTTTTAATACAAGTCACACAAAATAATAAAACCTTCGAATTAGAAAACATTCCATTTGGAATTTTTCAAGGTTTTTATCATTTTATTTAACTTGTATTGAAACGAATGAATTTTTCGTAATCGATATAAATTACTGTAATAATAGTCTAACGTTTCACAAAAAATAAGTAAGAAATATTGAAAAAAAGGCAATCTTTGATGTTGCATATCTCCATAACTATCGATAGCAGGTCGTGATAGCTTTAACATTTTCGATTCATAATCAAGGCAGGAATATAGTCCTGCGAGGTTATTAATGTTTTCCAAATAACCCTGTATATAAATAGATAGTTACGACAGTCCGCATTAGGGCTGGTTATATAATCTTGGAATATTATAATATTTTTGGTGGAAAACGCAATAATCGAAGGTTTAGACTTTAGACGAAAGATTACCTAATATAAACCGATTAAAAATTAAGACAATTGAATATATTTTTAAATTTTCTCAATAAATTACATAAAAACATCCAGTTCACATTAGAAGTAGGGAAGGATAAGAGTTTAAATTTCTTTGATATACATTTAATTTTGACAAATAATAAAATAGAATTCAACATTTCTAGAAAAGACACGTACACAGATATCATCATACACAATAGGGCAATTTCACATTTAACAGATATCTATGAAAATATATGAAATAGCTTTAGAAAAATAAATTATATTTCGTAACTCGGTTTGGATGGTGTGGGACAATATTTTCATTCATAATTTTTATAATAAAAATCTTAAAAAATACGCTTCCTTCAAAACGCGATGTGATTGGTCGTGACGTTGTTTGGCAAGAATTAAAGACAATACGTGATCTATGGTGTTTGTCACTTTTATTTGTTTCGTTTCTATGGTAACCGTACGTCTTCGTACATTCTAAATAATACTTACATTAAAATGATCTTCACAACAAAACAGAGTGGAATAAGAATAAAGTATTTCATTTTTCTTCTCGTCTCATTTCATCGCACGATACCACTCCTGTCTTAAGGGAGCGCTCTTAGGCGCAGTTATAAATAGTTTATCGGGAGTTTTCAGGGAAGAATTTCTACATTTTTTGGTACCATACAATATTTACAATACTTTTTCCCAGACATTATGGATGAAATACAAAAAAGCCGGCTTGTTTTGTAAAAAAACGAGTAAATGTCTAAATACGCGAATGTGCTGTCACGTGGTAAAAGTCAGATTGACATGAAAACTGCCAAATTACGATACTTGCGAAAATAAGCGTTTTGGCGGGAGTTTAAAATTTTCAAAATCGTTTTTTAATATTAATATACATATTAAAAAAAAAACTTTTTCATAAACGTATTTTCTAAATCAAAGTTAAGATTTTTCTATCTAGAAATACTTGAAATTAGGAAAAGTGTTAATATTAATTCAAATTTAATAAATAACCAGAAAATCCACTATTGAATACTTTTCCTCTTAAGATTCCATCCCTTCCGATGACATTCCATAATTAACACCTCCGACCCTACCTCCCCTAACCCTCTCCTCACTCACCTCTTCACTGTAACACACTTGCATGGTTTATCGTTTTCAATTTTAGTATACAAACAATCCTGAAGAAGAGAACATTGTTCAAAAATGTAGATTTTATATCTAATAAAGTGGTGAAAACAAAGTGATTTGTTCTTTGTTTTAATAAGTAATTAAATGAATGACGAATTATTTGAAGAACCTGCTCATTGTACGTTGTATCAAGGTATATAGGTAATGTAAAGCTTTTTGTTATTTTGTTATTGACTTAAAGACCTTCGTCTTGAATTCATTTAGGAATGTTTTCGAAAATAATTTGTGGCTGTAATATTATTCCTCCACGCAGTCTTCATAAATATGAGCTGGTATCATATGTACCTACATAATGTCATATAAAACATACTATATTTATTTATTGACTTACGTATTTAAAGTTATATTTGCTTTACATATTATACAGCACATGTTTCTATCTACCAGTATTGTATTAAAATTGGGAACCAGCGATGTTCAATAACACAAGAACCATTTTATTTTTGTTTCATGCTTCAAATAATATTTACTAAAAATTATTCGGAAAATCGTGCTTTTTTTGTTTGTTCCATAATAACAGACTTACAGGTCGATCTTTTGGTCATGGCCAATGTATTATAACTTCTTTGGGCATGGCCAATGGCACATTGACGAGTAGGTACCTATACATAATACATTCTTGAAATGCTGTGAATATTATACTGTATTTTTTTATTAAATCGGTCATTTATTGTAAATAAAATTGTGCTACATTAACGTTTGCACTTCTATAACTTTTCGTTTTTATCTATTTATATTTACCTAGTAGAAAAATAATATTTTAGTTAAAAACTACGATTCCACAAGTTTTTCTTGGATATCCCTGGAGTAATGGAAGTTGATAACATGGGTTTTTGAAATGCAGTACTTGCATAAAACAAATATTTATTCTAGGACGTCATTCATAGAATTTTTTCCGAAAAATTAATTTTATTCTGTCTGGTGTGCTTAACCTCAGAAAAATTCAGAAATTAAATCTATTTGTAGGAGCGCCTGTTGTCTGCCATTTATACTGAGCTCTGTTCTGTGGTTTGGATGCTGATATAATAAATAGGTACCTAGTAGGTATCTATACATTGCAGGATGAGCAGAGCCGAATTTATCTTTGAAAGAGCTCTGGGCTCTGGGCTAATAAGTTTTTTTAGAGATTATCATTTTAATGTTCTATACATTAAAATGAAATAAAACACATAAAAATCGTGGTAATGGCTATGGAATTGGCCTAAATGAAAAGATAATTTTATGCCATATGGGGTGTTTTTTTTGGAAGTTTGTTTTTCGAATTTTCTACACTTTTTCCAGTGACAGCAAGGACAACAGCTGACGGCACTGACAGTAGGTTTGTGCTCAGTTTGGTTTATTATTTCACCGTGAACAGACTACGCCAGAACAACGCTTACAAATTGCGCAAATTTATTTTTAAAATCATGGTATTGGAATCATATTTAAACACTATACATATGGCTTAAAATTATCTTTCCAATAAAGCCAATAGCTTGCAAATACTATGATTTTTATTTCATTTTAAAACTATATACCTCTAAAAAAAAACATCCTATAAATTATATTACGTTTATAATAATGCTTTTTGATTTTGATGCATTATGGCTTGTTATTTCTTTAAAAATATAAAAGTTTTCACATTTTGGTCTCTATTGACATTAGAAGCTCAAGGCCCCTACTAATGTGGGGACATTTAGCTAGAATTAGAATTTTTGTCAAAATATATAATATCCTGTTGGCTATATACAATATATTATGTTTAGGTGATTTAATATACGTAGGTACCTACATATTTTGTAATATTTTCATTTTTCCGTTTAATTTGATCCCGATATAGAAAATTCCTGAACGTTGGGAGCTTATGAGGTTCCATAAATGCGCCATAAAATCTAAATATATATTTTTACACAAAATTCTAAAATACTCATCCCTACATTTTTGACATCTAGCCCGTTCAGCATTCATGGATTCGGATAATTATTCCATTTTTGCATGATTTTTGCCAATTTTCCACAATTTCGCCGAACAGCTACGTTTACCTTAATATAGAACTATAATTATTTATTTCATTTTCTGACAACACCACTGAGCAATTTGGAAACCACAGAAAAAACGGTGTAAAAAAAACTTTAGCTGACGGCTCTCGCGGTAATTTTGTACTTATATTATTTATTAGTTTTATTAATTTCAGTAATTATTTTATTATTTACTTAGTTATTTCACAGGCAGTTTTCTAACATTATCCGTATAACTTACATACTCTATTACACTCGCCCGCGTACAATGATCTGTCAGAATTATTGTTATTGTGTCTGAGTTTATATGGAATAACAACTCACACCGCCGGCAACCGCAGTATAAATTATTATTATCTGTGGTCTTGTTCTCCAGCTTCTTTATCAAGTAATTGAAGATGTAGATAAAGACATAATTTATACTTGTTTTGTACCATTGTTTTAGCTAATTTATTTGGTTAATAGTTGACAGCGACAGCAGAGTGAGCAGACGTCGCGACAGACTCCATGAGAAAGATGTCATCTCAGGTGCGTATCTTGTCCGTAAATTTTTTTATATTAGCGCCCACAATATTTCTTTATTAATCGTGAATTTAATATGCTGAGGTCAGCATTACTTTCTGGCGTGGGAGAACATATTAAACTTTTCATGATATACTTAACTAAGCAGCAAGCGGACTCAAAGTCTTAATTTAATTTAGTCACACAATTAGCTTAGGTATTTTGCATATTTAAACAATTTGAAATATTATTTTTAGCACAGCATAAAGCGCACATTATTTTAAACTGACGTAGGCAGTAGATCATGCTTTTGTAGGGATTCTTATATTATATTTGTTAATTATGCCCAGTGTCACAGCGTAGCACTTTATCACACAATTATATCCTGTATCTATGAGTCCCTTCTTTTCATTTATGTACTCATTAATTTTTTAGTCTCCATCTTTTGTTCCACAGCGTTAAAATATTGTAAGGAACTAAGTAAAATGTTTTTTATTATATAAATATATCGTGACCATCATGATCATTTATAAATATAAAGCAATGATTACTCTTCTCTATCATTTTTTAATTTAAAATATATTCAGAGATAGCAGTGTAAAATGCTTTTGATTATGGACTCGTCAAATATTTATTTATCAAATACCCCATTTTTCTTCACCCATAGTTATGTTGCAGTAAAATTTATCTTTTATCTCAAGACTATGCTATTTACTTAGGGCAAAACAATAACATTTCCCTGTATGCCAAAAACCTATTAAAATAAAATAACTAGGTATAAAATACAAAAAACATTTGAATTATGTAGACGGAAGATAATGTTTATTTGTGTAAATGTTCCTATAAAGTAATTATTTACTCCATTGAGTATTCTAATGATTCTATTATTTGCTAAGTTAAAACGTAGATTTCACTGCATTAATTAAAGGCTAACTTAAGGACATAAAGACATTAATTAAAGGAAAAATTCACTTCATTAATTATTTAAAATGTCCAGGTATTTATTTTTAATTTTTTTGCACACATAAGCTGGTCAGGAAATTATTTACATTTAAAACACTTAGAGAAATATTAATCAAAATTTTTTGAAAAAATTTCATTGATAATTCTTTCATATAAAAATATTAATAACTAAAGTTAAGTTTGGATTGTGCGTAATATGTATTTATGTTAGTGTATAAAAACTGACTTCTGGAAGAATAATGTGACCGATACAAGGTGAAACAAAAAAAAATTATAAGTGTTCAAAAACCTATGATTGTAAACAAGACAATGATTTGCACATTTTTATGTAATTGAATATATGGCGGAGTTGCCACCAAAAGTTTGCATAAAGTCCACATTTTAGGTAAATGGAGTTAATGATGAATTATGTGTCTGTACATGAATAAACAGAAATTTTCAGCCACTCATTTTTTTTCAAGAAAATATTGGAAATTCAGTGTTTTCTAAAATCAGGCCAAGATTTGTAAAAACAAAATTAACCAGAGCGAAACTTGGCGTGTATGTGTATGTTTAGAGTGTAATTTAAGTAAAAAGTATGCCAGATTTTTGAGACAATGTCAAAATTTTAAATTGCGATAAGTCCTCTTTAGGTTTTAGGGACCTAGCAACGTTTAGCAGTAACCTAATGTATAAAATGTTTTTCTCTCTAATTACAATGATCATTAATTTCAGGCAGACAAAGTTGTCGCAATTTTTCGAACTCTTGTTCAAATTCCGGCTCTTTCGACGGCTAAATTGTTTAATAATGGACTCGTCACTTCTGTGTGGTCTCAAAGGAATCTGGATCGCAATAAGCCCACCAAGATTGTCCTCACGCAGAAAATTAACCAAAACCTGGATTCTGTAGCTGATGATCCATTTGGTAGCGACATTACCAACGAGTGAGTTTTTAATAGAGTACTTGATTTCCCTATTTGACATGAATTTTATTGGTTATTATTATTATATTTATTATTATTTATACTTTATTAAATTTTTTGTTTTTACTATATTATTATTATTAATCAATTTATATCATTATATTATTAAAAATACTTTGCCTTAAGTGGTTAGACCACCACCAAGTAAAAATTGAGTGATATTTTACAAGGAGATAATTATTATTTTTTATTGACTTTTAATAAGGTACTAACTATTAAACTATTATTTAATCGTAAAAAAAATACGGCCCGCGTCATATCCGTTCCCGTGGAACTATTCCACTTCCACCTGGCTGAGATGGAACTTTCCCCGACATGCATTTGTCCGAGATAGAAAAGAAGGTTGTGTACGTATTTACAAAGAGATATATAAAATGTTTAGGGACTGCTACATAAAATATAGAGATAAAGAGGATTCCTTAAGGTACTGCGAAATATATAATAAAGGACACCCCAAAAAGGGCGCGCGTGATCAAAAAGTCCCACATTTTTTATTCCTTTTATAGACCATTTTATATTCACAATATTTTTATTAGTACATTCTAAATATCACTTAGGCTAGACTTCTTCTTGACGGCCTCTTGGTCCAATGGGCATGACACTAGTTTCCCATTCCGGGTTCGATTACTGAGGTCACAATTAATCTGTATGATTTACTCAGGTCTGGGTGTTCTTTGATGTGTTTCGCTTCTGTAATTGGGCCTCTTGGCCTGTTGAAGCGTAAAAAAAGCCAGCCAAGACAGGTCGTAAGCCCTGTGAAAGCCTATTAAAGACTTCTATACATGCTTTCCCATATAAATAGCTTTGTCCCTGTGAGACATCTATAATTTATCTTAATTAATGATTCTCCCTCTGTGGACAAAATCCAGTAACTGTATTCTCGAAACATACTAGTTATTCTGGTTATTATCCAGTAACTGTATTCTCGAAACATACTAGTTAGTCATATAATAGAGCTTGTGTTTATTAACTATTTTGTATTGTTGAAAACTTTTGTGCTGAATACATATATGTGATTATTTGAGTATAATTTGTTTAGAATTATCACTGCTGTATCTCCGCAAGAAAATTTGAAAGCTGTCATCAAGGAACAAGGAGATGCGAAAGAGGTGAAGAAGCAGTACTTGGAGATATGGAAGAACAGACATCAGGACCGCTCCATCGACTTGCCCGCTCTTGAAATTCACGGAGATGTGTATGCTGACAGTAAGAATATCATTTGTATTAGTTTAATCCTATTCAGTATTAGTCATAAGGCTAACGGTACGTAGCACTTTTGTAACATAAATAAACCATATTTCTTTAAGTGTAAGACATCTTGATTCTAAGATGCATTTTAATTGCAGTACTAACTACCAATAGCAGCGGCGTGCAGTCAATACTTTGAAATAAGCCGTGCTTAACACTCCCTTTCCGCAACAGGGCAGAACATAAACTCCAAAAATCGTATTTTTAAAACTATTTAATAACTAATAATGACATTGAGCTGGTATTCTTCATGGTCCTCATAAATATCACAAAGAATACAACATCCAAAGAAAATAAAATGATTTGTGAAGTAAGGCAGTCAATTGTAGAAAAAATTAAGATTTTCCATAGACAATCGGGAATATTCTATACGATACGGTTACGTCATTCTACTTGCACAGCTTCCGTCAACGGGGCGCTTGTTAGTAATGAGACATTCAAATACTATGTATGGTTTCTTATAAAATGACGAATTTATTAGAATCTTGTTCCCATTGTATAATAAATGTAATTTAAAATATTATAGAACATTTTCAAACCAATTCTGCTTCAATAATTCGCAAATTTGACCGGGGTCACTTAGTACCCCATTCCGGCCCCCGAACCTATCCTATTTTCAAACTTCCAGTACCTGTAGACTTTCTACGATATAAATCGAAAGAAAATGAGTAACTCGTAATATTTCTATCACAATTATTATCATACTAGTTACAAACTGTCAAAAATTTCATTATTTGCCTTATCATTATTGTGCCTTGTGGTAGCGTTAGTGATGGACATTGTTAAATAGAGAATTATACATTGTTTTTGCTTGTTATACTCATCCTGCGTAATAATGAACAAAATGTATTTTCAGCTGAATTTGGTGGTTTGAATTGGGACAAGGAAGAATCTCGCATTATTTACGTAGCTGAAAAGAAACTGCCTAAGTCTGAGCCATTCTACAAGAGACAGTCCAAGAGCAAACCAAAAGAACTCAAAGATGATGAAACACCCACAAAGGTTTATGTCTTATCATTCTTTCGCACTTATTAAATTAGTAAGCTAGCTAAATAATAACCTAACATTCAGATTATATCTAATGTAATGCGCTATGGCTGTCTTACAGATTACTTTTCTGTGTAGACAAAATAAGCTTATTTTATGACCTAACATTGTCTATTTGCATTTCTGTACACTAAGTCAATCAACTTGGTGTACAGATGTTGTACAGGAAACCGTTCATTGATAAGCATCAACATAAAATTGTACAAATGGTTTAGGGCAAACACTGTAAATTATTTGGTTCTTAGTTTAACATGATTATTATTGTGTGTATCTCAGCCTAAAATAGACCAGATGTACTTATTTATATATACGTTAAGATGTTTGTCAAGACAAGAAATTTGTCAAATGTTATCACATGTTGCGCCTAATATTAAATACCAATCTCATAAGGTCTAATGCACACATTACGGAATATAATATTTTATTTCATATATCATCTGACAACTAAGCAGGTTTGATAAACCTCTTGCAACCATAAACTTTTTTATGCATAAAGCAGATTTTTTTATTGCATTTTATAGTGGTCATAAAATGAATTTATTGTTTTAGAATAACCCTTTTTAAAGTTCTTCCTTCTTGTTAACATTTTTAGGGCAACGAATATGTGTACAAACAAGAATGGGGCGAACAGCTGGTGGGGAAACATCTATCGGTCGCTGTGATCTGTCACGTTGATTCCGAAACGTTTACTGTGATCGACTGGCTTCCGGAGAGCTGGTGTCCCGGACAAGTCAGTTCTCATCCTACTTATAATGTCTTTCACTTAGTCAAGCCTACAATTTATTATTTTATATTAACAACATTGTACAAGCATTAAGCCATGTATTCACTAGGGGACAAATTGTCCCTCAACAGCACGCGCGGCACAGAGTCTACGTGACGTTGCAACGTCGTGCACTGTTCCGCGACCTCGCGCACAACATAGCGCGGCATTTCTACGTGCCGTGGCAACGTTGCCATGCGCACGGTACCCGAGCGTACTCACTGCAACATTCCGCGGAGCGTCAGTACCACGTGGTATGTTTACAAGTGAATACGCATGCGCTGTATCTGTCAAGATGACAATGCGGAGAAACGAAATCGTTCTTGAACTCATCGAGCTGTATCGATCGAAGATCGCATAGAATGTCCGTCCTTCTTTCTCTTTGCAGTAAATAATTTCGCATTATCCTCTTTTTTCTCCTCTTACTTTTCGATAAACTCATTAACATGAACAGATACGCGGCTATCATCATAACCTCATAGGGCGATATATTTCCGCGACGTCTGGAAAACAATAATTATTTGCAAAAAGGACCTTGTTTTTAATAATATTCAATGTACTACAGTAAACCCTCGTTAATTTGAAATTGCGACCCAAAAAAACATTTCGAATTGCGCGGAACCCCGTTTTCGCCAAATGAGATACCGCAGCTGTCATCCATAACCTCGTCGGATGACATTTCCGCGACAAGATATGCGAGTCCCAGTGTGTACACGTCAAATGACCGCGTCATTGTCCCCGAAACATGAGCGTAGATGTTGATGCGACATGTCGAGCGGAATGTTTCGCGATTTGTCCCCTAGTGAATACATGGCTTTACTGTTGTGTTGCATTGACTTAAACATGAATATTAGGTGTACATGAAAAAAGAAACCTTTTGTATCCGCTTCTACCAATCAACCCCAAGGTGTGTCATGTGATAAAATGGCCGCATCGTACTAAAATAAGATTTGATGTCGATTTTAAACTGAAAAATTATAGCGAAGACAGCAATAACCAATTATGTAAAAGGCAAAAGCAGCAATATTCACTATTTGGTAGCAAACAGCAATATCCGTATTTGAAAGTTAAATTATTATATGCATAAAAGTATATAAAAGGCATACTGAGGTACCAATTGTTTTTAAAAACCTATTTCCGATAAGATGTAGGTTTCGTAGATTCCACAGAAATTTCTTTGAAACAGATCTCAGAAATACCTCAGTGTGTCATAATGTTATTTTACAGATTTTTATATGTAAGCTTTCTAACATGCTACAAGTTGGCGAATTTTTTATTTTATAAATATCTTTTCATTCATTACATTAGAAGCTCATTAATTCGAAATTTAAAGGAACCCAGAAAAACATTCAATGTACCAAAAAAAATTGTGATGCGACATTCGCCAAAAATTGTAAAACTTACGAAAAAAGTCTTTAATTTTGTGAAAAGGTCTGTATTTTGTGCATATTTCATATATTGTGCATATATAAGGAATCATTTCTAAAACATAATATTTATTGTGCTAATACAAAGATCGCAACATTTTTGTTATTGAAGTACACACAAGTTCACAATTGTGAAAAAAAAATTTTTTTTTTTCAATTTTGTCAAATTTCAAAAAAAAAATTAATGTGATCTAAAATGTATTGATTTATGGCGCAAGGGGCTTAGTTATTTCGAATTACAAATTATTCTACCGTGAAATAAAAATTTGGGGATTTCTAAAATTTCGAATTAGAGCGAATTTCGAATTATCAGGGTTTGAATTAACGGGGTTTTACTTTATTGATTTTTGCAAATTTTGCCACTTTATTTATGATTCATGATTGTTTTATCAGGTGTTATGGTCCCCAGAATCCACTTCAATAGTCGGCGTTGCCTGGGAAACCGAGCCCAGAAGACTTGGACTCATCTTCTGTACAAACCGTCCCAGCTATATATTCAACACCACCCTAGATGGAACTGTCAGTAAGTTTGTATACATATTTCTTTTTTTTTGTTTGCCATGATTTATTGTGCTGTAGAACCTCGTTAATTCCAAATTCAAGGGACCCAAAAAACATTTTGAATTATGCAGAACCCCTTTAATTCGAAATTTGCTAAAAATCCTAAAACTCGTGAAAAAAGCCATTAATTTTGTGAAAAATGTCTGCATTTTGCATATTTCAAGAAATCATTTCAAAAACGCAATAATTCTTATGATCACGACATTTCTATTACTAAAGTACCCAATATTGACATATTTGTTCTTCTCACTTGAAAATTATGTTAAATTTCAAAAAAAAGTTAGAATTATGGGAATTAAAATGTTTTCATTTATGGCGCAAGGGGCTAAAAATTATTTTGAATTAGAAATTAATTAGTTATGGGGTTTACCAACTATGAAATTAACATTTTGGGACTTGTAGGTTTGAATAATTTTGAATTATGATGAGTTTCGAATTATCGAGTTATTTTTATTTGTCTTTTTTTTTAGGTTTTACATAATAATGTGCAGAGTAAATAATAATACTCCTGATTACTTTATTTTCTCTTTCATTCAAGTTGACTCTTTTATTATACCCAAGCCAGCCTCAATACATTTCATATCTAGTATTTTTTATCGTGACTCAATCGAGATCAGAATTTGATCTTCGTTTCAATTCATTATATTAGGCTGTGACTAATGACTAAACCCCCTGACCCAGTCAATTTACAAAGGCAAAATGATTATCTACAAAGTATATTTCACGAAAAATAGTGCATTATTATTCTGTGCTTATAATGGGCTAGTGCACCTCTAGTTTATACGTTACACTCTGTATATTATATAATGTACAATTATTTTTGACAAAAGTATTTTATAAATTATACTAATTGAATTAAATTACAACAATCGCTTATTCATCCAGATTCACATTAACCAGTTGTAATAAGGGTTAACCAAGGTAGTAAAAATTTCTGAAGTTTATGATAATTTCAATGTGAATACAAAAAGAAAAATAAAACTGCCGAAATTGCAAACACTACCGGAAAGCTTGTGTGCATTTTTTTTTACTTTTGAATCCCATGTGGATGGGCAGGTACATCCTTTAAATTTTAAAATTTAAATTGTAAATTGCGCATAAGTGCAGTCCATTTATAATTAATTTTTAAAATTTGTTTATACATTTATTATATTCATTTATGTATGTGCATACGTAATTGAGAGAGCTAAGATGATTGATAGTAAAATTTACCGTTTGTCAATAATATTGATATTGATCCGTTTTAAATAAATTTATGTTAATTTGTAATATGTAATGATAATAATATTTTGATAATTTATATAGCACCTCAATTATGTGACCTTTTGTTTCTTAGACAAAATATCCAGTGAAGGCAATGCTGTCAGATCTCCCCGATTCAGCAGCGATGGAAACTACCTGGTTTGGTTACAGAGAAAGATTGGAGGACCTCACCATGCGTGTCATCAAATTGTTAAGTCTCCTTGGCCCATTGAATCTAACGTAAGTTACATATTTCTCATTTGCAACGCTAACATGTTACCTATTATTAAGTGTTCACTATAATTATCGCATTTCACTATTCATAATTTTACCTGTTCAAAACATTGTAAACAAATCATCTCTCTTTTCTCTTAACTTGTCATTATTAATTTAATGAATGAACGTACACTCCTTTCAGTCAAAAGTGGAGACTGTTGTTGACATAGTGCGAACAGAGATTGAAATCAAGGGAGGTAAAACTTTTACTGGAATGTACGCTCAAAGCTTACCAAAGAGATGTTTTGCCTCAGATGGAGCACGGTTGGTTTTCTCTACTCCTCAAAAAACTGAAGTAAGGAGCTACGTTGTTGATATCAGTAAGTGTTTTTAAATTACTTAGATTTATGATACATATTTAGCTTACTAAAAGTGACATTTATTGACACATTTTCCGAGTTGTGTTAGGGCACAATGTTCTTTGATATTGTAGGACACAACAGAGCAATAAAACTTAATAAATCAAGGGACAATTTTTATCAATGGCGTGTTTTGTATTACATAATTGTGAAGCCGATCTGGCTAGAGCAAGAATGTATTCTGGCTTGCCATAACAACCAACCAAATATTAATTTAATTAATATTCTGCACATCATATGAGTCGTATATTTCCAGACACCGCTAACTCTGTACCAAAAAAAATTACATCGTGTCAAGTAATTTATACCTTATTGTGTGAGATGTCATTACTGTTAGTTTTTCTAGAAAGTTTGTTATAAATGTAAACAAACTTTCTAGAAAAACTAACAGTGTAGGTAATAACGTCTCACACAATAAGGTATAAATTACTTGACCTGATGTAAATTGCTTTGGAGTTAGCGGTGTCTGGAAATATACGACTCATATCTGTCTTAATCTGGTGATGGAAATTAAATTGAATTAAAAGATAATGCAAACACATCAGAATGAATTATATGTGTAAAATACAAGCCCTGTGACTTTGGAGATAAAATAAATATTGTACTGACTCAATCGTGTTTACACATTATATAATTAAAATTTTATTAAATATATGTACATATGTATTTCTAAAAACATTATGTATGTATGTACGACTGTGACAACATTAATAGCTTTTCAGAGTTAATAGTCAGAATCGCTTTTTTAATAAATAAATGTTTGACTCTGGAATTACTGGAATTTTTGTAGCAAGCACTATATGTATAATTTATTGTGCTATCCAGATACTGGAGATATAACAGATATATCTGATAACTCATTTCCGTGCAGTACTACCGTCGTCGATGTTCATCAAGATATTATACTGGCTTCGAGGAGCTCCATGAAACAGCCATCTCAGGTATATTGCATTCCAATAACAATTAAATTTTTGTATTGTGACTTTGCATTCTATCGTACTTTGTTCTTATAATACTTTGTCTCGAACAGTTTCCAATTTTCCCTTCTTAATTTGGAAGTGTCCTCATGATTTAAAAATTTAATCAGTACGTGTTTAAATTTCCATTAAATTAATTAGGTAAAATTATAGAAGTCTCACAGAGATAAAGCTATTTGTATGAGAAACATGTATGGAAGTTCTTTTATACTATGGCCCAAGACTTATAGCCTGTATGAGTTAACTTAAGTGATCATTCTACACAATGCAAAGTTCACCTATTCCATAGAAAGAATATCCATACATTATCAAATTTTGAAAGTTCTATATATGTTCCAAATTCGTTTATTTAAATGGACTATGTAGTCTTTTTACTCCCTTTATATTAACTCGTGGCATCTGCTTGCTTGCTTGCCGCCTTGCCGTCAAAAAAAACTTTGGATCGATTTTTTACCCTTTTCCCGTTAACCAATCGAGCTGAAACTTGGCAAGTAGACTCATGACGACGGTCAAGAAGATCTATCAAATTTTCGTTAAAAAAAATTAATAATTATAGTATAATTTCGGATTTTTAGAAATTTTATCGGTTTTTCAAATTGGAATCATTAGAAAAGTTTGATTAGCAACGGCGGCCCGATACGTCGCGGAATATTTTCTAAATTTGAATGACTCCGTCGGTATACATAATAGGTACTTCACTACGAATGTCGAAAATCTAAATTGACTGACAAATGTTTTTAGAATTTAATCTTCAAAGCATGAAGTGTCTTATCAAAGCTCAAAACATCTGACATTTTAGAAATATATTAAATTACTGTAAGTTTAGTGTTATGTTATATGTTTTAATTCGTCTTTAATTGTTGTTATATTTTACAAAGAAAGGGAGTATAATAAAAACTTGGTTTTTATGGGTTACCTTTTTTCACATTTTCATACATGTTTCTCATATAAGCTTCGTCTCTGTGAGACTTCTATAATTTATCTTATTTAATCTTCCCTCTGGGGACAAAATCTAGTAACTGTGTTCTCAGAACATACCTACGTACAAAAATATTTTTCCATTAAATTATTAAAATCTTTTTGTAGCTCATTATCGCACGACTGCCCGCGCCCGGTGAAGAAGGTTCCATTAAATGGAAACTTTTGAGCAAAGAATCTGTTCCACTTCCCGATGAAATCAGTTCAGCAACGCTCAGGTACCTGGATCTGAAGCACGAGAATGTTGATGAACCAGTCAGTAAGTCGATTGATTAATTTATTTATTTATTTCAACGGTTACAAAACCTTTTACAATATTTTGATGTTACACAAAATACATAATTTATATTATAAAATAACAAATCAAATAAAAATAAGTATAAAAAAGAAACAACGTACATTCAATAGTATGAAGAAGCTAAAAAACGGTGAAATAATTAGAATTTATACATTTATGAATTTGTGAAGCAGCAGAGTTAGAAACTAAAATGGATTGCCTTGTTTCTACAAAAAATATCAAGTTGAATACGGTAGCACTCCAATGTAACACAGAAGATATCCGATATGTGTGCGTATTAGTTCCCAAGTGTAAGTAATCTATTAATCGTGCAGTGTTTAAAATTGTTCAGTATTGCGCAGTGTTCATTTTGTTGCAATAATAAATATTTCGAGATCGGGTATGCCTTTGTGCACATTGATTGTAAAAAGCGATAGGGGCATCCAATCTGTTAAAATTAATTATTTTGAATAGAAAAATTAAATTAGCTACAGTATGTCCTATCACTGAGTTTCATTAGCCTTGACGTTTGTAGAAGGTAGTTATAGTTTATTTGCTGGATAGGGATACCTAATCTATGGTTTATGTATCTTAAAAATTTATGTTGTACTTTTTCTATTGTGTAGATGTGGCTTGTATAATGTGGTGACCATAAAGGACTCCAGTATTCCAACTGACTTCTCAATAGAGATTGGTACAGATGTATGCAAGTAGAAAGATTATTAAAGTTTTGGGAATTACGAATTATAAATCTAAGCATTTTCAATCCTTTATTGGAGATATTGTTAGTGTGACTTATATAGTTTAATTTTGAGTATAGTGTGATGCCCAAATCCTTGACCTCATATACTTTATTTAGATGTACGTTATTAATCTGATAGTTAAAAACAATTGGATTTTTAATTCTGCAGAAGGTGATACTCTAGATTAATATCGAGTAAGACAATTGTTGCTTATATTTACAACTCTCAGCATTCTCAAACAGAGGTATTTATTAAGAATTCTATCCGCGAGTCTCATTTCTGTTGTCAACTCTCCTCCTTTACTTTGCAGAAGACTTCACCGCACTGTTTATGGCGGGCGCCCAATCGGAAGGGCAAGTTCAGCCGCTCATCGTGTGGCCTCACGGTGGACCCCACTCTAACTTTGTAAATAGTTATAGCTTGGAAGCTGCTCTGTACACCATGCTTGGTAAGACTCCGTTCATTTCTTATTACAGTTCCTTATCATTAGGTCAAATATAATACCCCGGTAATTCGTAACTCGAAATAATTTTTAGCCCATCGCGCCATAAATCAATACCTTATTGCTAAGATAATTCAAAATTATATTGAAATTTTAAAAATTTAAAATAAAAAAGATTTTATCGCAAGCGAAAACAACAAATATGCCAATATTGGGTACTTTAGTAATATAATGTCTCGATCTTTTTATAATAATAATAAATATTGATTTTCGAAATGCTTTCTTGAAATAAGCAAAAATACAGATGTTAAAATACATTTAGAATTAACGGAGTTCCCTTTGAATTTCGAATTAATGTTGTTTTACTGTATTATGTGATTCATTTTCATATTTTATATTTGTATCATGCAAGATACTTTATAGTGTGTTGGATTTTAATCAAAATGATTAAAATTCAAGACAGCTTTTATGACATATTTTGATAGTACAGTAAAAGCTCGTTAATTCAAACAACTATAATTCGAAATTCGGTATAATTCGAAAAATTTAATGATATTTTATCCCCCTCAAATGAATTTTCATACAAAATGCTTCCTATAATTCGAAAAAATGGCTAATTCCAAATACGAAAAAAATTTCAGACAAAATTATGAAATTTGACACAAAAGTCATTTGTGTAAATGTTAACATTTTCTCACCATTTGCTAATGTTTTTATACCTGCGCTGACGGAAATGACCGCTCACAGGCCTTTGATCATCTATATGACAGTAATAAAAGTCATAAAACATCCCCAACTGGCCGGTGGCTGCGCGCACAGGGTAAGGCTGTTTAAGGGTACGCGCGCACTAGCGTTTTTTGCCGCGCGACGAAAAAACGCTGCGGTATAATATCGCACCGCTGTGTTGTAACAAAGGCTTTTGAATCGTAGTGCGCGCACTTAGCGGCAAAATAACACAGCGGCGAAAAATCGGTGAAATGTTACAACTCTCTTGCGGCGCGGCGGTCAGCGGCAAAAAAACGCATCTTTTTAAAGTCATAACCGCGCGCGCTACGCGCTGTTTCGCTGTACCATATATTTTATGTGAAAGAACAATGGGCTACAAGCAATAATTCTGCTGATCTAGATGAAGATTTTAATATTGAAATGCTAATTACGAAAGTTGAAAGAAGACCACCATTGTATGATATCACTTCAAAAGAATATAGTGATAGAAACATTAAACATTTCTGAATGGAGTATTTTTATATGTGATAGAAGGTTCATTATTCTTACATTCTTTATTCATTCGATAATATTGGAAGAATTTTTCGTTAAGTTCACCAAACATTTTTAAGAACTGCCCGTAAATGATCAGCGGCATTATGCCGTAGTGTGCGTGCCTGCTGTTTTCGCCGCGCGTCAAAATGTCGCAAGTTTTTTCGCCGCGCGGCGAAAAAACGCTAGTGCGCGCGTACCCTTATGACTGCTGTTTTATGATATCCCGCCAAAAGACGAGATTAGTTGAAGTTTTGTCGCCAGTTTTGGAGTTTTAAATTGTTACATCTTTGTGTTTTATTAAGATTGAAAATATATCGCGTGAAAACATTATGTCATTGACTTTTTTTTGTGCTTTTATCTGTGATTTCCGTGAAAACTTTCGATATTTTAGTCTCTTCATTTACGATTTTAATATATTTTTTGTTATTTGATAAGTGTGAAGAATATTAGACATTTTATTACGTTCACGTGTTAGATTTTAGTTATTTTCGCATTTTATTTTGACTAGTGTTTCGTTTCAAATTAAAATGGCGTCAGTTCGCAGCGCGTACAAAACTTTAACTATTTCTATGAAAATGGATTTGATTAAAGACGTGGACAGAAAAATTGAGAAATAAGGGCAAGATTGCGTAAAATATGGTATCGCCAATTCGACTGTTTCAACAATTCTAAAAAATCGCGCCAAAATTGAAAAGCGCAGTGAAGTGATGTACAATATTTGCTGTTTTCATTTTTTCTGTTTTAAAATTGAATTGATGTCTCAAGATCACATATCAAAGTAAATTATTTTAATTTTATTGAAACAACTGACATAAATGAATGCAATATTGGCCAAATAAATGTGTTTAAAAATACATGTTAAAAAATGCATTTGTTTGTACACTTGGAAATGTTTAGAAAGTGTGTTGATGGTTTAAAAACTTCCTACTAATTCTACTTCCCTAATTCGAAATTCGAATTTTTTTGTTGAATTTCGGTCCCCTGAATTTCGTATTAAAGAGCTTTTACTGTATTGTACTTATACCTAAATATTGATCTAGTATTTATTTATAATTCAAAGCTCACTTACTGGCTATCATTGATGTTCATACTAATATTTGAAGAATATCTATAAGTACTTTTTAACACTTGGACTAATGTTTCTAGGTTTCTCAATAGTCCAAATTAATTTCCGTGGATCTACCGGTGCTGGTGAAATGTCTCTGGAATATCTCCGTTCGAGGGTCGGAGACGCTGACGTTAGAGATTGTATCCTCGCCACAGACAAAGCGATTGAACTGTTCTCTATAGACAAAGAAAGATGTGTTCTGTATGGACGATCCCACGGGGGATTCCTTGTCACGCATCTTTGTGGTCAATTTCCTGATAAATATGTTGCTGTGGTAGCCGCCAATCCGGTGACTGACATTGCTTCTATGATCAACGCCACTGATATTCCCGATTGGTGAGGTTACACGTTGATTATTTTTAATCTCCTAAGCAAGCAAGATTGGCTTTTTTAGTTTTGTCAGATTGCAGAACCAATAATGATGATGAATGATGTTCGTTATTTAGAGTAGAATGAGTAAATTGTATAAGGAATAATTTGTAAAACATTGTTAGTAAATCCACCTAACAATTGCTCTCAAAAACAAGCAATCCGATGGCACGGCCCGTACAAATGTACTTATGTATTCTCTTCTGCAAGTGACACGAATCACCGAGATGTGTGGTGTAGTTAGTTAGTGTAGTTTTATATTTATAAATATTGAGAACTAAAATTTCGCTGATTGAATGTTTTGGAAATTTAAAAAAAATCTTTGTTCAACTATCGTCTCAAATTTTCTGTCATATTGATGATATTAAATCACCAGTCCAGTAGATCTTTGGAAAATAACTTACTTAAATTAAGGCTAACAAATTAAAATTATTTATTAGGCCCGGTTGTTTCAAGTTGGATTAAAATAAAAGTTCATTTAAAGCATAGATTTTTACAGAAACGGATTGTTTGATTGTTCAACTCAAAAATCTATGCTTTAAACCATCTTTTACTTCAATCCAACTTGAAACAACCGGCCCTTAGAGCCATAATTTTAAAGAAAACTATTTTTAATTTCACTTTAAATGAACAAGTAATAATATTTCATTATAGTGAAATCTAATTTCTGTTCAGGTTTCTCAATATTACAAGTAAATTATCGAGGCTCTACCGGACTTGGTGAAGATAATCTGTTGAGTTTACCGGGAAAAATTGGTTTGAATGATGCCAGCGACTGTTTGCTCGCGATGACCACTCTGATAAATGAAAAGCCATCATTGTTCAGTCATAAAGTTGCTCTCGGGAAATCCCACGGAGGATATCTAGTCACCATGCTTGTCGGGTTGCATCCAGAGGTTTTTTCAGCCGCCATTGCAAAGAATCCCGTCACTGAACTTGTTTCAAAGTACAATACTACTGACATACCAGACTCGTAAGTCTTGTTGTTTTTTTTCCTTTATACTGAACTGCATACTGCAATTATTTTATTGTGTTATCCCGAACCACCCACCGTAAAGCGAGTCACAGACTTTTTCAAATGCTAGGGTGTATACAGCAGGTTTTAGATATACTTCAGGGGTTATACGTTTTAAGATTACGAGCAAAAAATATTCCATAACTGAAAGCATCAACAGTTATGGAGATATAAGCAACTTTAAAGTTTGCATTTTTATTTAAATATTTCTGACTTGTCTTCTGTAAAGCAATTTTTAAAATAACTTATTTTGTAAATTAAATACTTTATTAGGAATCAAATGTAATTATTAAAACCTTGAGGATTTTATTTGTTTTGTATTAAAGTGAATGAATTTATGATATCCTATATAAGATTGTACAACATTTTGCGGAAATATAGAATTATTTCACAAGAGCAATCTTTGAGGTCGCTTATCTTCAAAACTATTAATATTTTTAATGTATAACCTCTTGAAGTATGTATTGTGAACTAGGTTTGAAACATTCTATATAGGCCTGCAAACATGGTTACACTATCATTTATTTTGTGCATAAAAGTCCAAAGTTAAAAAAACGGTCTACTTATAGGAAAAATAATAAATTAATGCTAATGTTTGAATATACATGAGACATAGGATGCACAAGTGTAAACAAATTGACTGTGGGATATCGTAAAGGTGACAAATAATTGCGCAAGGTTGATTGACGAACAATTGCGCAATTGATGTGATCACACCATATTTATGATTTCAATTGACAATTAATAATTAGTATATACATAATATGTATTAATAATGAACATGAAATGAGATTTTAATTTTATTTGCACGTTAATAAAAAATTTCTTCAAAATGCTTTATAGTGTTCATGATGTTATGTTTCATTTTTATGTTACTAAATGTATTTTATTTTAAAGGTGCTCCTACGAAGCCGGCTCTGAATTCAACGAGGTAGGACCTGTCAGCGATGAATTACTTCTGACCATGAGAAAAGCGTCTCCGCTGGTCCACGCCCATAGAGTTAAGGCGCCCACTCTTCTCCTTCTGGGATCCAAGGACAAAAGGGTGCCCTATTACCAAGGGTTAGAATATTACCAAAAGCTTAAAGCTAATGGCTGCAAAACCAGGTAAAGATTTCTCAATGGTGTGGTGTGTCACCACCAATTTTTCAATCAAATTTGATATGTATACTATGACCTTAAGGTGAACTCTGTAACTCTACAAGTCGAACAATAATATTCCATTCTTCGGTTTTTACTTTAATTTTTAGATTATGATTTAAATATTTAAATTTGAATTTGAATTGTGAAATCCGTGTTTTCTTAATGCACAATTTTTAGGGTTATAGCTTATTACATGCTCTTATTTAATTCTCTTTATATTTTTGTCTGTTGTTTGTTATGGTGGAATTTTGTAATTGATTTTTCACCAATTTCCAGACTAGCTAGAGCTCTGAAACTTTCAACATTTTCGTTTTTTGGCCATTTCTTTGATTAAAATTAATACGTAAACACGTCACTCAAGCAAGAGCCGCAGAAAAATCTGCCGTTCGAAAATTTGTTTTAAACTTTAAAACAATGTGTTTAATATTTGGATGCTGCAATGGATGTTGTTAAAAAATCGATTACGAATGTATGCAAATAAAGCATATAAAAGCATGTTTTCAAAGATTTTTTTAATTTACTTGTTTTTATGTCCGATTTGTCAGATTTCTATTCTATATAATGTATAAATAATCAACAAATATAATATAAGGTAACGTTCGTTAGTTAGCTTTCCATAATAAATTAAAAATAACATTAAAATATTTATTAAGGAAAAAGCATGAGTAAAATAAACACATATCGCCCATGATAAAACAATACCTCGTAAGTCACTTAATACAAATTTTACAGGGAATGCAAAGAACTGCATAATACCTAGATTCTTTACAATAAATAGGTAATGAGGAATTACTTTGAGGGAATGAGAGACACAAATAATTGTTTTTAAGATACGAGCTTTTGTCAGATTACATATCCACACATTTTAAAGACAAATACATAAAAAAAATTAATTTTGACAAAAGTATGGGATGCGAGGTATCCTTTTACCATGAGCGATGTATTGTTTTTAAAATCTGATACACATGGTAAAATGAAAATTACATTTATTCCATAATTATATGCAAGGGTCTCATAGATAGTAACAAAAACTTTACAGGTGGATTCCTGCCTTGAAAATGAGTCAAAAATGTTCAAGCAACCAATACCTAATATCAATAGTTATGGAGATACGCAATATTAAAATTTGCATTTTTTTCAATATTTCTGACTTATTTTTTGTGAAAAATTGAACTATCATTGCAAAAATTTAAAAAAGATTTTTTTTGCAAGGTTTTTATCATTTTATTTGAGTTGTCTTGAAGCGAATGAATTCTTCATAATTGATATAAGTTACAAATATTACAGACAGTTACAAAATTTATATAAGTTTAAAATAAGTCAGAAATATTTTTAAAAAATGCAAACTTTGATATTGCATATCTCCATATTAGTTGGTTGCTTGAACATTTTCGACTCATTATCAAGACAGGAATCCACCTGTAAAGTTTTTGCTACTAGCTATGAGACACCCTGTATGATGGAGCGATTCAATTTTTAAAAATTATAGTGTAAACGAAGATACCTACACTTCTTACCTCCTCCCAGGTACTCGAATTGGAATCTTTATAGTTAAAGTGAAGTCACGTAAAGTTGGATAACGGTGTATTCTTGGTTTTGGAATGATATTCTGTGTTTGATAAAGAAATAAAGTGCGAGCAAAAGATTAGCATAAAATTTAGTCGAGAATGTTTGGCCCCAGTTAGCTAAAGCTAAGACAGTCACGTACTCACAAATAAACACTAAAGTTTTGGCTCTGCTAGGATCGCCTACTTCGGTTTGTTTAAAAAATGAAAATATTTAACTATAACTGGTTGCGGATATTTTATATGAACCGTATGTTTTTCCGAGAAACGATTCTCGACATTTCGTTGAATTCTTATTCAACGCCATCAAGAGTACGACCTTTACCCGCGGAGGTAGAGGGCGGACTGATTACTGCTTTCGAGGGCGTAAATTATATGCACTGTATTGTGGAGTGTCACTTCTTCTGCAATAGAGGTCTTAGTAAAGTCCGCCGACATAACTAGTACATATTGCACATTGGCGACCTCTATTGTAGAAGAAGTGAAACTCCACAACAAAGTGCATATAATTTATAAACACCCTCGAAAGCAGTAATCAGTCCGCCCTCTACCTCCGTGGGTTTAGGTCGTCCTCCTGATGACATTGAATAAAAATTCAACGAAACCTCGAGAATCGTTTCTCGGAAAAACCTACGGTTTGTATAAAATATCCGCAACCGGTTACAGTTAAATATGTCTAACGACCGTAGTAACAACTCTTTAAAATGAAAATACTCATAATTCTATCTTTTTTGTTGGGTTTCAGAGCTCTGGTGTACGAGGATAATCACGCCCTTAGTACCGGTGCCGTCGAGGTGGATCAACTGATCAACAGTGCCTTGTGGCTGCTTGAGCATACTCAATAAACTACTTAGTACTTGTATTGCAATATATTTTATGCTATTTTTGTATACATAAGTGATAAAATGTGACTTACCATTTTAATAAATACTCTTGCAGCAACACTGATTTTTTTAATTAATAAAACCTCACCGCCTTTGAATGTGAGCTGGTGGCAAGGTTTGATAGTTTCATCATCATTATATCAATTGAAAATAACAACTGCGTCATATTTGATGAAAAAAATCAGAGTTTTGATTTTGAGAAAAAATCAGTTTTTTTTCAAAAAAAAAAAAAAAAGTTTTCAATTTGAGAATACATAATTCAATTGATAATAATAATACCACCTTCAGTTATAAAAAAATATACATATATACTTTGTACATGAGTTGGCAAGATGGAAGAATTTTACAAAAAGGGGTTACCGATTAACCCATCCTGTGTTCATACTTTTAACAAACCCATAATGATAATTTAAAAAAATCTGTATTCTAAGAACCAGGTCACCGAACCAAAATTATTTTAGCAACCGGCTTGATACTATAGCAGCACACCACTGGTTATACACAAATGCTGCACACATTGTCTATGATTCTATCCAAGGGCGGATCCAGCTTTGGCGCCAGGGGGGGTCACATAATCATAGTCAAGTCACAAGAAGTTATAATTTAGGGCTGGGTCCAGGTCCAATTAGGTCCTGGACCCAGCCCCGGGAGGGGGGGGGGGTTATGACCCCCCACTCTCGATCCGCCCTTAATTCCATCATACAAAACGATGTTACCATTTTATGAATTATAATGATTTATATAGAAACGGAAAAAAATGTTTCTAAGAAAATGCATTAAATAAGTGTTTGGTATCACAAGAGTAACTAAGTCATCCCCGTAGTCAGCTATCAAGCTCCTAAAAGATGGTTTATATTATAATGTAAGACAGCAGATATTTAAATACAGTAGAACCTCAATAATTCAAAAAGCGAAAGCAGTAATATTCATTTCAACTAATCAACCTTTTTGGTCACATGACAAATTGGCCACATCATACTAAACTGAGAGTTGAGTCGATTTTAGATTGAAATATTATAGCAATATCCACTATTTAAAAGTAAACACGGGAATATCCACATTTAAAAGTTTAATATTTATTTATACATATCTATGCAAAGGAAAACTGAGCTGGCAATTGTTTTTATAAACTTATTTCCAATTAGATGTAGGTTTCATAGATTCTAGAGAAATTTCCTTGAATAGGGATAGGTTTTTTGTATTTATCTCAAAAACGCCTCAGTGGAATATTGCTGTGTTTACTTTTATACCCCTCGTGTAATATAATAAAATCAAAAATAATGTTATTTTGATTTAATAAAGAACATAATTATATTATTTGGTTTTCCAGATCCAAATTTAAAAAGTACTTGATCTCTATGTTCTTTATTTTCTCTATGATAAATAACAACAATATTTGTCTATTACCTTCCGTCCTTTTCCGGTTTTGCAATCTGTCAAGAAGGCGAGTTAAATTGTCACTTTCTTAGATTTTTCTTATTTTATACGCAATCCTTTTATTATATGTTTAATCTGTGTTATATATACTTCACATAAATTGCAATCCGACTGATATCGGTAATATTTTCGGGAACGATCATAAGTTTACCGTGTCGATGTTTTTATAAATCCCGCTGTCACATAACCTAAAATATTTGTTTTTTTTAGGAATTCAGTGCTGTCGCGATGGCCAAGTCAAAGAATCACACTAATCATAATCAGAGTAAGTAATTATTATACTTTTTTCTGTTATACATATTCAAAACTAGTTAATTGAATTGAATATTTGAGTAACTGACAGCACCTATTCCGATCTACCTTTGGTTATCCTCATTTACAAACAAATTAATCAGTATTTTTCTCTAAATAAGGTCTTGACGTTTGTATTCTTGTGTTGTCTGTCTTTTTATAAAGCAAATTAATTTTAATTGCCAAATGTTTTTGAATTTAGAACAATTATAAACATTTTCTGTCACTTTTCTTGTAACTTATGACGGTTTTTTTCCATTTAGGAATCAGCTCTATTATTTACACGTCTCGACCTAGTTACTCAATCACGGAAAAAAATGGAATGGAATCTGCTATCGAAAATTATAGGCATTAGTTATTTGTTAAATTAAATAAAAAAAATGGAATGGAATCTGCTATCGAAAATTATAGGCATTAGTTATTTGTTATGACGACTCTAGCGGAAATGTAATTTTTCATTTTTACGCTACAAAAGGCCCTGCATAAAATCACAGAAATACCCACGCTTGAGAAAGTCAGACAGCTGTATGATTATGATTTCTGTTATTCAAACATCTAGGACATTATCCTGTACCATTTCAATAGCTGCTGTTCAATGTAAATACTTCTGCCTTTGTATAATTCTATCTTCCATTTCTCCCAGCTCTGTCTATTTACAATAATATTCATTGAATGATGTTTATTTTTTTTTCTTCATTTTCAGACAGGAAGGCTCACCGTAATGGTATCAAAAGGCCACTGAAGAGCAGGTTCGAGTCTACCTTGGGGGTAAGATGGCCTTCCTTACCACATTTCTTAACATTAATTCAATAATTGGTTAATGATATTAATTTTAACATTATAATCTCGAATGGTTTCATTTGAATTATTGAATACCATTATTTTAAAACTGAACATTGCAGAAAAAGATTGCTTGAGTAGAATGTAACATTTTTATGCTAGAATAGTACTCTTTAACACGTCAGTGCTGAAAATGCCCATCAACGTTGTATGCCATAAGGTTTGGTACTAGATGATATTTCATATAGTTGCATTATTTTCATTTTTTGCATCCCTTTTAATTTATGGACATAAAGTTCGTTCATATTAGAATTTTTTGCGCGCTATTTTTTATTATTTATGTAAATGTTGCATTTTTTCAATTTGTGTGGAAAGACTTTTTATTGTATATTGATATGTAGAACAAACTTTCTTGTGTAATATTTTTCTAAGATAATTTGTGCGCACTTCAACCTTCTTGAATTGAGACTCTGTCTACGGAGTAGATGATGAGTACAGCAGTGTTCTATAAGACTTTCATAAAAAGTGTTACTGTTGTTAATTTTTTCATACATATACTACGTAAAAATGGATTGACCATTCTCACCATTCTAGAGTAGAGCTGTGAGAATTGATAGACACGAATCTCACTGTGAATTAATTAAACAAATTTGACGTTGGCTCTTGATTATACCACTGAAATTTAAATGCGTACAGAGAATTGTAACATCTGAATAAGATAAGACGTACAAAATTAATAAATTTTGAATAATAGTTTTATTTTCTTGAATAATATTAACCAGATATATTTTTGGGTGAGTGTAAATGCACTATATGATGTTTGTCATTGAAAAAAATGTGGTGTGTTTATGGTGGACCTAGCCGCCCGAGAAAACTGACTGGTGTCCCTGTAATTGTTATCTTAAGAATTTTATATATATATATAGGCTACATTTTTAGCACCGACATGTCAACGAAAATCCTTCAGTAGTCAAAATGTTAATTAATTTGATAATATGCCACTGCTGACAATCTATGATATTCTGTACTCGCTTATTCTCAATTGTTTTTATTGTCTGTTGGATATTCCAATTCTTCGAGGGCACTTATCCCTCTTTTGTGGCTTACATCAAAAAATTACTCGTGTCATACAACTCTACATAAAATATCACATTTATGAACTTTTTCAATATTACCATAATAATAATTTTTCCATTCGTGTAATGCTGATTGGCATATATGTATAATGAATAAATATATAATAAAATGGTAATACATATATATTTTGACCATACTTTTTACTAATTGGAAATGTTTTATTTCAGATGGATGCCAAATTCTTGAGGAACCAGAGGTTCTCCAAGAAGCACAACCTGAAGCCCCAAGAGCAGAAGAAGAAGGCTGAGGAGAACGCAGTCAAGAGACAAGAACAGAAGAAACCATAGACATTTAAGTTTTAAACAAATAATTCCTGTATTTTGTGTTTGCATGAACTCCCATGATATTGTATTTCTTACAATGCTGTCAAGGGCGAGTTTGTTCGTGAAAATATAAAATACATTTAATGTACGTTGTTTCATTTCATCCTTCCCTATCATTTTTGTAAAATTCAATTTGGAAACCCCAATGTTTGACATTATAGTGATTATATACAGGGTATAACAGCTATAGTTGGGGCCCACACAAACTTACAACTCTGGCCATAAATCGTGTCAGTGGGGATTCACAAAGCTGCTAACGCATTGTCAATAATTTGCTACCTGCATATTCGCAGACGAGTCACTTTGTGGAGAGCGTGTTTTGAGAGCTCTGTCTTGTCAACGTTCATTTGTTGTAAATACATCATTTAGATGTTTGCTGAATAATCGGTTTCAAACTTTGGTTGTGGTACGTTGGAGGCTCTGTTTAATCATGTTAATTTGACCAAATCGAATGGTGATATCAACACCCAAACTCGTACAGTGATTTACAATGTGTTGTCGTTCTATAATAAACTGAAAAGTGATTAGTAGCGTCCACAGAATTTTTTTTTTATGCAAGTCTTAAATTGGCTAAATCCAAGATAATGGTCCCATTGCATATACAACGAAAATGAGTATTTCACTATATTATTGAATGAGCTAATAACAAAATGAAAGATAATTTATGTTTAAATAGTAAGTATTAAATAAGACACTAAAGTTTCGAAAAATGCACTGCGTATTTTGACATTTCATAGGCAATACATGAGGTTAGGTTAGTTTATTAGGTTTGGTTAGGTTAGGTTATTAGGTTTGGTTTGTTTAATTTAGATTACAATTATTTTAGTTAGATTAAATTAACAGGACGTTAAATTATATAGTGAAATACTTATTTTCATTGTATGAACTATGGGACCATCATCTTGGATTATTCCCTTAAATTTATCACTTTCGTTTGTTATATTATTTTTACAGATATATTAGAAAAGTGGTTCCACCATTTTTGGCCGAATTTGTAGCAATGAAATTATCATTGATTTAAGAATGAAATGTGAATTAAATTTACTGACTACATAATTAGTAACCGAATCAAAAGTATAATAGGTATGAATTCAATGGTAGTATGGCAAAGGGAACTATCGAAAAAAATAGTTTCATTTGATTTTAATCTTTCCATTGATCCTCTGGCCATGTTACTGTATTATTTTATTTCAAATACTTTTTTGATATGCATAAAGATCTGCTTTATACGACACCAGGACACTGTTGCAATGTTAAAAATTTTTTGAACCAATTTTTAAAATTATTTTCAATAGATCTCTTTGTCATACTGATTAATTCATCATCACTTATTTAATTGCGGAGGTAGACAGAGGATGCTGCACAACACTGCTGTTCTGACATTACTATTGCCTCGTACATCTTCGCACGTAAGCTCCACAATTGTTGAGGTTCCCAACAGGACTATCTTCCAGTATTTGATTAACTTGCTCATGTCAAGTTTTCCGCAGCTCAGCCTCCTCTTTCTGGTGCATTCAACATTTGTGTCTTACATCTTTCTTACCATTTTTTCATTCATTCATTCAACATGACCAAACCACCCGAGTGACCTATTTTAAAATATTGAATTAACAAATTCCCACTTTATTCAGAGCTAGGCAGACAAGCTAAATTATTCTAACAACTAAAGATTATACATACACCATTATAGATCCGCTTTCTCAGATAATATAACCTAGCAGTTCATAGTAAATCATGTTTTTGTTCAATAAGATCTCACCAACTTCATCTCAAATAATCCCACTTCCTCGCATCTCCTTCATGATTTTCTATTTTATTATTGATTATCCATAATAAATCTATTTACTATTAAAAAACCTTCAGTCAATAATAGCTCTTTTATATGTGCCTAAAAAACTACATAAACAATTTCAAAATGTTGTCCCGAGAGTGTCACACATTGTTGCATTTCTAAATAGTTACTCAAATATATAAATTGTCAAAGTAACACATGACTCAATACCAAGTAGGTGAACAGGCGAAACATTTCACATTATATTTTTATTGGTCAACTACGTAGTGTGAAAAATTTGTTACAACTGCTCTGTGGGTAGAACATTCGCATGTGATTTTCACATATTCATTGTGAAAGTATTGTTATCACGAATGGCATTTTATTCACTCTTTTTGTGGCACTGCTCTGCTCAGGTTTCATACATGAATATTAACCGATTTTAGCAGGCATTTGTTTAGTACATAAGCAAACATCTGTGCTAATATTTAATTGAGACAGTGATTTTATTATGACGGTAAGAATTCATATTACAATGAACTACAGATTTAATTCAATATTCAATTGACATTTAATCGCTTTTCAATAGATTTTTATCTCTTAAAATAATTGTTCTGATTTATTTATCATTTTTATTGAAATACTAATTGAATACCAAGTAATAGAACTAAAATACCAAATTAATACTCCCTTTGCAAAATTTACAAAATTAAGAGAGATTACATAGAAGCACAGATATTTATTATAAAAGTACAAGAGTTTATTCAAGGATTTTATAAAAATAAAAGATATTGGCTCACTATCAATGTTACCACAGTGTTTATATGGCTTAGTGTATAACGGGCTTAGAGCCGACTTAGTTTATAGTAATCTTTCGTTTAAAGCATAGATTTTTCATTTTCCGCCAATCTTATTTTTGTAAAAATCTGATCGGCCAACGGTAACGGACTATTATAATGAACCAAACTGATTGAATCGGCCCTTAGGTAAAGGTCAAACTGTTTTTTCAACTGCTTGCATATGGTACAGTTATTTGAGATTTGTATCGATGATTGGTAACTGAGATATTACTGCTGTCATTGATACAATCAGGTACTGTAGAGCTTGACCAACGTGAATTGGCGTGCGGCGACTTTGGAACTAAAACCCGCCCCGCTCGCACAGGTAACCCCTCGTCCTGTCATTCAGTTCAATCTCGTATTTGCGCATGAGCTGTAACATATTTATTTATATATACTGAATTATTATGCCCAAAACTGTCCGGGGTGGTGCAAGAACAATTGCCCATTGAAGTATTAAAGTTTTGCGAAGCTGAAAAAGCAAATAATGGATCAATATTACCATTTGACAGGACTCTAGATAGAGCGGCCGCCATTACTGGTTTGTTACTTTAGTGTTGCCTGACCAAATTTCTATTGAAGGCTCCGACACCGGTCACCGGACACTGTATATTGTTGTGTAATAAATTTACACCCTGGCAACTTCTGTTTCGCAACAGGAACGAGGGATCGCACGTCAATTTATACATTCTGGTACCGGCTTCTTTATAAAGCTCAATTTAATTGTTTTGTATGGGATACAATGTACACTACATATTAACTTATTTAGTTGAATATCCTTACAAATAAATAAATATGTGTTTTTAGAAAAATGAAAATGAAAATGGTGGTAGTGGTGAAGAAGATAAATCTGTGGAACGCACAACAAATCCAGCAACGAGTAAAACTAGCAGCAGAGCACCGTCATCAGAAAATGAAGCTCCTGTTATAGCGATTGTGGTATGTTGATTTTGCGATAGAGGTTAATATAATTGAAGAAAGGGTAAATATTCGGAATTCAAATTCGCCTCATTTTTTAGAATAATTGAAGAATATGGTCCTCATAATCTCAGCTTGCCTACGATTTACACTTTGTCCTTGGATAAAGCCTCTCAGATGTCAAAATGTATGAAATTACGCAAACTTTAAAGTGTAATAACTTTCTTAATACTTATTTGGCAGTCAATTCTATTTTATTTTGAAATCAGGACACCGTGAATACTTACTCTCGGAAAGAGCAGCTATGGAGCCCGTAATATTAAATTTAGCCAATTTTTTTGCCTCTCATATTAGTTCCATTTTTCACCACTAGAGCAGAAGTATCTTACAATAAACTAGAGGCTGGATCAGAAATTAACTTCACGCATGTATTTAACTACCTGTACCAGCGAAGATTTACAGAGATGTTTATTTAATATAAATTTACAAATGAAAATACTACGTAAAAAAACTGTTTTGTACTTATTTATGATTGAAATTATTTCCCGAGTATGATTAAATATTTGCATGGAACTTTTGATAATAATCATCGACACGCATTAATGGGAATTTAAAATGTTGAAGTTCAAATTTCTAGACCAAAGTAAAGATTATTCTATTTGAAAAAAAGGGAAATTTCCCTATTGTTACATCATGAAGCAACTGTATATAGTAAATATACTTTTTTAAACCCATTTTGTATACAATGTAAAATGTATTTTGTATTAAATGTACTTGCAGATAAGCACCTATGTTATAATTGTTAACTTTGCTTGTCTCAACACAGAGCTCTCTAGTGAGACAGGCATAGTAAAATTAAACCTTATCAAATGTGTTTAAGTAAAGCAATGAAATAAATGAAATGAAAATTAAATTAACAATAACCCTCATACATTTCTAAAGCAAACTAAGGACGACCGGCCAACATGGTCCAACAGTGCAGAGTTCTTGATGTCATGTATCGCCATGTCGGTTGGCTTGGGAAACATCTGGCGCTTTCCCTTAGCGGCCTACGAGAACGGAGGTGGAGCATTCCTCGTTCCTTACATTGTAGTGTTGTTCCTTGTTGGCAAACCCATGTACTACCTCGAAATGGTACTTGGCCAATTTTCTGGCAGGAATTCAATTAGAGTGTGGGCTGTTTCGCCAGCTATGACAGGTACTATTAATTGTTTTTGTATTTATATTTCAAAATTTATTTTTTAATATTTTGTGAATGATGCTCCATTATAGAAGATGCTGCATTTGTACAAAGTGTCAAATAGCTAAGAGTAAAAATTTTACAGGCGGATTCCCGCCTTGATTATGAATCTAAAATGTTCAAGCAACCTTGACCAAATATATTGCTTGCCCAACGTAACTTGGCGTGCGGCAAATTTTGAACTAAAACCCGCCCCACCCGCACCCGGCGGTAACCCCTCGCCCTGTCATTCAGTTCATTCTCGTCTTTGAGCGCGAGCTGTGTCATCTTGATTACCAATATAAGACTCAAGACTCAAACTCAATATAAGACTTTCAAGACTCTTGGTTACATCATTAGAGCTGGGAAGGACTTCAGCAATGTCTACACGCTGGTACGACTATTTGACAGTCTTGTGAGACCGATTTTAGAATACTGTTCTGTCATTTGGTCGCCGTATACCAATAAACTAATCAATCAGCTCGAAAGAATACAACGCAAACTATGTAAATGCATCGCCTATCGTACACGATCACCAGGAGATATTGAGACCGTATATAACAGATTTAGAATCAGCAAACTAATCATTCGAAGACAATTGTCTGATCTGACCTTCTTCTACAAATCTGTCAACGGACAGATAGACTCGCCCGAGATCCTGGAACAATTTGGCATTATCACTGCTAGGCCGGATCTAAGAGTGCGTAGATTGTTAGAAACCACTAAATCCACAAAAAGTTACGTGTACAATGGCCCAAGAAATAGGATTGCCAATCTGGTGAATAGCCACTGTGTTGATATCAACTTCTTCGATGAATCATATGTCTCATTCTCATCAGCGGCAAAAAGATTGTTATCACAGTATTAAAATTACCCTCAACCCTATATGATTATACCATGTTGTTACTATGCTAGTATTGTTTTTTTATATATGTGCAATTTTCCTAATCCATTCATTTAAGTCTATTATTTTTGTAAAATCAATGTATATAGCCGATTGGCGTATGAATAAATAAATAAATAAATATACACTGAATTATCATGTCCAAAACATCCTAAACAGTCCGGGATGGTGCAAGAACAATTGCCAATTAAGTATTAAAGTTTTGCGAAGCTGAAAAGCGAATAATGGACCGATATTACCGTCTGACAGATTGACAGGTAGAACGACCGCCATTACTGCATGGTTTCTTTAGTGCTGCTCGACCAAATTTCTGTATTTAATACGACACCGGTCACCGGACATTCTGTAAATTATGTATTGCATAATAAATTTACACCCTGACAACTTCTGTTACGCGACAGCGACGCCCCCCCTCGCACGCCTAGTTATAGTGGTACGTCTATAATAATAAAGTCATGGAGTTATGCAATATCAAAGTTTGCATTTTTTTTCAATATTCCTGACTTATTTTTTTAGTATCATTACAGTAACTTATATCGATAACGAAAAAATTTTTTTTTCAATAAAAGTTAAATAAAGTAATAAAAACCCTGAAAAAATTTTAATAGGAATGTTTTCCAATTTGAATTGGAAGGTTTTATCATTTTATTTGACTTGTATTACTTATGTGAAAGGGAATGAATTTTTCATATTAGCTGTAAGTTACTGTAATGATAATCCATTGTTATGGAAAAAATAATTCAGAAATGTAGGAAAAAAATACAAACTTAGATGTCGCATATCTCCATAACTATCGATTAAATTAAATTAGGTTTAAAACATATAAAAAATTATATAAAAACAGTTTTTTATATAAAGGTATACATAACTACAATAATCTACCCACAGAAATAAAAAGCATTAAAGAATACAATAAATTTAAATACAAGTTGAAATGTTCTTTTTTACGTTGAATGCTAGAAGATTGTTGTATGGCCACAATTTCTGGTATATTGATATTCTCGTTTACTGATTCGTGAACTTTTGCCCATGAAGGATAACTTGCGGATAATGCGGTCTCGTCTGCGTGGAATACTAACTCACCGTTGATTTTGTTGAGATGTGTCCTTTATGTGAGTGAGGAATGGTAGAGTTCTAGGGACCGTACCCTGGGGGAATCCAAATTCACCCATGGTGGATTACTTGGAGATTCATTTGATCTGACTATCTGAGGTATATTCGGTGAGTGGCTCCTTACCCGTTTGGGGCCGCTTGGTCAGTCCCGTTTTCTCTTGGTTCTGATACGGGTTGTTCGTGTGGAGATACCGTCTAGTACTTCCCACGAATCGATGAAGATACCTGTATAATTATTTGATTTGTCCAATTTATTTTGCACGATGGTGAATATTTTCGATTGCGCCCTACATGCATATTCCCCCAGTGAACCCGAATGGATTCTCATTATTATAGAATTGACTTTGTGATTGAGTTCTTGACTGCTTATTATTTATATTATTGTTTACTTGACTGCTTATTCTATATACTGTATTATTAACTAAGATTTGATGTATTAGATTTTCTTTTCTTTCCTTCCAATTGTTATATAATTAGATTACACTACCTATACCTTTGATTGTAAGTGGTTATCCCTCACCACACACAAGAATATAATTCTTTTTGGTGAGGTATACACACACAAAAAATATAGATTTGTAAACATTTATGTATGATTGTAGAATTTTTTTTTTATATATATATTATTAATTAAATAAAAAAATAAATAAAAAAAAGGTTATGGTTGCTTGAATATTTTCCACTCATAATCAAGGCAGGAATCCACCTGTAAAGTATTGTGGACTAGCTCTGTTACACCGTGTAAAATAATAATAATTTCAATAATATAACTTTTTCGATAATTTGTCGCAAAATGGTAACTTTTACGTATCGATCTTTTATATTTCAGGTGTAGGGTATGGACAATTAGTTGCAACATTCTGCATAGTGACATACTATGTTTCTCTGATGGCTCTGACCGTATTCTACATGGTGCAGTCCTTTAGTTGGGAGCTTCCCTGGTCAAATTGCAAAGAGGAGTGGGGACCGTCTTGTTATTCTGCCGCACTTCACATCAACGAGAGCTTTCATAATACTAAGAACAAAACAAGCAGTACAGAGTTTTATTTCATGTAATTGAACATATTTTTTATACTTTAAAACCTGTGTCGTAGAGTTATAAAATCCGCTCTGGACAAATTTTGAAAAAAATTAGGTTATTGTGTCACATAGTTCCTAAAAATCTATCGAATAAGACAAAATTGAGCTAAAAATCCCGCTCCATTGCATTTAAATATTAAAACAAATATTCAAGTGAGTTGCAAAACTCGTCTTGAATCACAAGTGAGTTACGAAATTCTCTCTGGATGTACTGAAGTATGCAATTAAGAAACTTTCAAAATCAGCTCTGTTCATAAAAATGAGTAACGTATACCATTCTGTTTCAAGCGTTCTTCAAGGTGAGTTGCAAAGTCCACTCTGTGAATTTTTTTTATAATGCTTTATTTAAATAATACGATGTTCCTTTGGAGTGTCTTTTGTAAACAAATTATATCAATAAAAATATTAAAAATTTTAAACCATTTTTTACAGCGTGGTTTCGAACAAGAATAGTTTTTTGTGATTTAGACACAATCACTAAAGTCCTCCAGAACAGGTTTTGTAATTCTACGACTCGCAGAGTGCTATTTTTGAAAAAAAAATATATTTTCATTGAATTAAATCAATATGTGATCATTTATGAATTCTCGATATGTAATCGCTGTATTGCTGATAACTTTGATCATAATTATTCAACCCAAAACCCAATCCAAACATTAATCTTTCAAAAGTATGTATTTATTTGTAGAGAGATGCTTTAAAAGATTCTTATACATTTTGGTATTGTGTTTCAATTGGATATTTTTTTTTGATTTCAGGAAAGATGTTTTAGCACAATATGACAGCATTGCGGATGGAATAGGTAGTCATTAATTTTATATATAATATAATAGTCATTAATTACTTTGGATACTTTTGAGTCTCAATTCACCTGTGTGAAAATAGTTATTTAGGAAAAAATTCCTCCATTGTACATACGTTTTGTTATGTATAGTTTAATCCGTGGAATAAGTTCAGAGAGAACAAAAAAATACTTTTGACAAAAAGACGTGCAATCAAGATGATAAGCAAGGCACAACTAACTGGTAAAGTTGGTCAGTTAAAACATTTTTTTTTTAACTTTAAAAAACATATTTTTTAGGTATACCTGTACATATTAAAATATGCAGGAATGCAACCAGGAAGAAAATTTTGATAAGGGAAATCTGAATAAATGGAAAATATATGATTGTTGCCAAAGTTCTTTTTTTAAATATCTTTCATTGTTTAGTATATATTTCGAAGTGAGGTACCTACTAAGCGAAATGCAGTATTTAATTTAAAAATTTTATTACTGCACATATTATCACTCAATAGATATGTGCAGAAATATATGCATACATATTATATCTATATTAATAGGCCTATATAATGCATCCCAACAGTTTTGTACTGTGCAAAAGCTGCAAACTGTCTCAATTTCTTAACAGGATGTCGTGATATGCATTGATTTTTTTAACATAACAGACCGTGCATGTACATACATATCTATAATAAAAGTTTTCTTAAATTCAATCTTAAAAGGATATATGGTTGTTTAGTTTTAGTAATGAAGAAACATAAGACAAACAAAATAGGTACATACCTCTATTAATTTTTTTTAGGGTACCCAGACTGGCGTTTAGCCTGTTGTTTACTGGCATCATGGTTTGGTGTATTCCTTGTCATGATGAAAGGAGTAAAGAGTTCAGGAAAGGCTTCCTACTTTATGGCACTTTTCCCATATGTCATAATGCTTACCCTTCTTGTTAAGTATGTAAATTTATCCTTTATATTGATGAATATTACATGTATTATTATTTTTAAATATGGATGTTATAATTTTCGAATTTCAGTTTACTCCTAATAATATAATAATTGATTATATATTTTTAGGGCTGCTACTTTAGAAGGTGCCTTGGATGGGATAATTTTTTTTATTAAACCTGATTGGCACCAGCTTTATAAACCTCAGGTAATGATATACAAAGTCTGATAAATAATAATCTTTTTAATGCGTGAGCCATGGTAATTAGATAAGTGGGCAAATGTATTCAAAACCAATAAAATTTAAACTTTACTAGTAGAAGCCTAGATTTTCACACCTTATGTTGTTTATACAATTTAGGATCATCAATTTAAATTGATCATTTTGCTAGTGGATGTGCGTACCAACAACATCAACATTAATTTGATGTAACACACCTGTTTGTGAATGTCAAATTATTGGTAAATATTAATTGGACCACTGGGTTTGTTTCGGAGAAAGTGTTATTATGTTAAATTAAGTTTTCAGTTAAATTTTTTAAACATGTATCAAAATTTTTTGCTTGTGATATTATGATTTTAGATGGATACTAATATGTTTTAGCAAGTGTTATATTGGCTAAAAAATGGCTAAAAAAAAAAAATAGAATAAAAAAGAATGCAATTCACTGGGAATATTCGTCATTTTTACATTCAATTGATACTTTTGTTAGGGGAGGAATCGTGAAGTCTGAGATTTTGCATTTGATTTTGCACATGATTATTGGAGATGTTAAAAAGTTTCAGGTTTATTGAGACTATATACATGTATGTGTTACAATGAAAGTACACATCTATTACATTTTGTGCTTTTACTGTAACATATACTAGTGTACATGTTATATTGTTTTCTCAGTAACCCTGCAACCTATTAAACTTTGGGTACCGGAAGATCGAAAATAGGATGAGGCGCCGGAGCGGGGTATAAAATGACCCCAGTCAAATTTGCATTTTAATGAAGTAGAGTTGTTTGAAAATGTTTTATAATATTTTTAATTACATTTCTTATACAATGTGAACACGATTCTACTAAATTGATCATATTTTTATAAGGAACAGTAGTATTTTAACATCTCATCATTCACAAGCACCCGGCCGATGAAAACCTTGTGGTCAGAACGACGCAACTGTTAACCTTATGGGATTTCTAGACTGTCTATGGAATAACATATTTTTTCTACTTTCACTGTTTTACTACACATTATAATTTTATTTTCTTTGGGCGTTGTATGTTTTCTGAGAATTAAAAAGAATACCAGCTCAATATTATTAATATTTATAATGTTTCTAAGTTATTAGAATTTTAATATATATTAAGTTATTAAGAAAATAAGTTATAAGAATTTTAATATATATCAAGTTTTTAAGAAATTAGTTGTCAAAATAAGATTTGGGGGTTTTGCCTTGCTCCGTTCCGGGATGGAAGTGTTAACATCTCCATTAAATCAAATGCAGAATCTCAGACACTTCACAATTCCGCCCCTATTATAATTGCAACAACCTAAACATCCACAAATATCCTATTTTTTGTGGAATGTAAAATTTCTTATTTTAAATGATTGTTAAATTCTTAGGTGTGGTATGCAGCTGTGACTCAGGTGTTCTTCTCATTGACTGTCTGTATTGGTGCCATCATTATGTATTCTTCTTTCAACAAGTTTTCGCAAAACATATACAGGTATCTTATTTCAAATAAAAATTTAGGTACTCAATATGTATTGCAAAGCTTAAAAGCGTTATGTATTGGGTTTGCTAACCGACTCACCATATTGGAGTAGGAAGATTAATCGTAATCGTAAGAGTAGGAAGAAGAATAATCTGTTATTCCAGAGCTATGTACATATCGTCATAATCATAGAACAACGACGCATGTGATTTTTCTCAAGTTTGCAAGAGAGCAGATTGAATTTTTATTTACATAAAGACATTTTATGTCATAGCTCGATAACTACAAAAGATTTTCCTTTGAAACTTGGATTAGTTATTTAAATTGGATACCTTTAAAACCTCAAATATAGTCAGCGCAGTACAACGATGTTTTTACACATGCTACATTGTTCTACGATCGCAAATCAGAACCGTCATTATACCAATTTCGTATAACGACGGTTAAATTAACGAGAAAAAATACACTTTTTATATACCATTAGATGGATTCTTTTTTTCACTTTTTAACGATCCAAAAAAATCAATTTGGAATTTTTTGCACATCTGTCATTGTTCTACGATCATGGCGATATATGGGCAATGGAGGAAAATGCTTGAGGCTATGACCCGTCAAGGGCTGTAGGCCCAAAAAGTGGCAGAATTACTGGTTGTCAAAGCGTAACAAGTAATATTATAATTCTAATGTATTTTGGAATTCATGAAGATCACATTCCCGATGATGATGAATGTTTTGTGGTGTGCTCCACTTTTATAATATTTTTTGTTTTCTATTTTCAGAGATGTTCTGATTGTGGTGTCAGTGGACACGTTAACGAGCCTCTTGGCAGGTCTGACAATATTTGCTATTCTGGGAAACTTAGCTCATGAAAAGAAAGTGACAGACCTGAAAGAAGTGATTGGCAGTGGTGGAAATAGTTTAGCTTTCATATCATATCCTGACGCTATTGCCAAGTTTGATAAACTTCCACAGGTAATATTACTACCCATATAGTTTCATAGATTCCAGAGAAATCTCCTTAAGTAGTGACAATGAGGGCGGACCCACCGCTTACCCAGAACCGTTTTATAAGATAGCTCCTGCTGTTCACCGCCTGGTTGGCATTTTTTAATGCTAAAAGGACACTGCGACTCTACTAACTACGGCGGGGCTGCAGAGCGGACAATAGTGACAGTTTTTTTGAACTTATCTCATTGGGATATTGCTGCCTCTGCTCATATATCCCTCAAATGATATATGTATTTGATTAATTGTTTATTAAGCCAGCTATCATCAATAATATTATTGTGCTGCGTTATTTTTATTTCCATTTAATTGATTAAAACATCAGTAATAATTTCTCATTCGGTGTTTTGCACTGTTTTAAATATTAATACATTTTTTTTCACCAGGGCTTATGAGTTTTCTATTTTCATCCAGGTATTTTCTGTGCTTTTCTTCCTAATGCTGTGGGTTCTTGGCTTGGGTAGCGCAGTTTCATACCAAAGCTCTATCGTCACTGCCCTCTCGGACCACTTCAAACGTTATTCCTACTGGAAGATTGCCCTTTTGTCCTGTACAGCGACATTTATTCCCGGTCTGCTTTACATAACTCCTGTAAGTAAATTATAATAATGACATCATTTTATTATCATTCAAATTAATGCTAACAAAACAAATAATGTAAACGAAAACATGCTACACCAATATTTTTACTTTATATTTTAAAACAATGACAATTAATTAGAGTCTCTCGAATTATGTATATTTTATTGCCATTGGTGAATGTACAGATATAATTGAATTAATAATTGCTTTAAAACCTATATTTATTTATTCTATTTATAGTTATGTTATATTCTTGAGAGGAATACATGTTTATAGCAGTCCTTTTTATCCTGAACTAACTCAACCTCATGGATTTTCAATCTAACAAATTTAAAATGAAAATTCATCTAATTCCATTCTGAAAATATGAATTTTGTTTATTTAATGTTTACAGGGTGGTCAACACGTGCTTAATCTAGTAGATTATTTTGGTGGCACATTCCTTGTCTTGGGTTTAGCTTTAGCTGAGCTTATTGGAATCAGTTGGATTTATGGTAATTTTTTATGAATATTTTTTACCAATATTTTTTATTGCATCTCAGATTATTTTTCAACCACAGACAACCTCAGGCCACGGGATAATATTATATTAATCATTTTTGAGGTACCCCAAAACCTATCGGTATATAGCATCTATAGTCGAGCATTCTGATATAGGCTTGAAAAAATCTCACAATTTCACTAATTTCTGATCCCATTTCATTGTTACAGTCAAAACTGATGTTTGTTAAATTGACCAGAAAAACAAATGAAAAAATCATTTATTCTTATCATTGATACGGAGCCAGTTGAGCTCTTCATTTCAGTCAAGGTTTATTAAAAAAAATAGCATTTCATTTAAGAATAATTGTGTCCAGACTTTGAAATTGGTCAAAAGAGATCTGGCTCACATTAACCAATCAGAGCTTGGTAACACCTAGGTATATAATTTCATACCAGTTGGTCAATTATTGTCACTTATTTAAATTTTTCATCATACTGTATAATATTTGTAAAAATTAAACCAAAAGATATGTCCCAGACTTGTTCAATCAAAACACAAACATGGCTATTCAGAGAAACAGAACCATGTCCGTATTTTAAATTAGAATACATTTTTTCACAATAACTTATGTATTACACAACAGTTTTTTTACAATTTTCCAAAGACAAAATCATTTTTGAAAGTCACCTTTTCACATAATATTTCCTTTTTTCTAAAGGCGATAGGACACCAGGTATTTTTAAATAAAATACTACATTGGAAATAACATGTTTGTTTTATTGCAGGCTTGGAAAATATCTGTGAAGACATTGAGTTTATGACTGAAAAGAAAGTGTCAATTTATTGGAGGTGGTGTTGGGGCCTCATCACGCCGCTGATGATGATGTTTGTCTTCTTATATGCACTGGGGAGCTCAGACATGCTGCATTACATGAACGAATCATATCCCTTCAAAGCCTTCAGTAAATAATTATTTTAATTTCATAAAGTTTCACCGTATTCTCTTGCTATTTGTATTGTTTTGACCAAGTCATTTTCGTTTCAAAAACAGTTTCAAAACTGTTATTATGGAACAGTAAACCTCGTTAATTCGAAATTCAAGGGACCCAAAAAATAAATTTCGAATTATGGGGGCCCCCGTTAATTCGAAATTTTAGATACCAAAAAAAATCGAGGTGCGATTGTGAAATTCGCCAAAAACATAAAACTCTTCAAAAAAACATTAATTTTGTTAAATTTATGCTTATATTTAAATAAATCACTTTGAAAACGCAATATTTATTATGTTGATGCAAAGATCGCGACATTTTGCTATTCTCACTTTCGAAAAAATCTTTTTTCCATTTCCGTCACGTCTGGATGGATGGCCATGTTCAAAAATATTTAGTTATACTTGAATTTATGGAACGCTTCTTGGCTTCTTCAATCTTCACACGAGTTTTACTTTTGATTCCGCATTTTTTCCGGCTCAAACCAACAATGCACAATTACTAGAAATACAATTGTCAATAAATACATGAAATAATTAGATAAGTCACCAATAACATTTTACAAAGAAAATTAAACATTTTAATAACACAAACACAGTTATTAGGGAAAAAATCGACCTAAAGGCAAATTTAAAAACATGAAAAACAATTTAAAACATGTTTAAGTATGAGGATTAGCGCAAACGCCGCAAACCACAGAATATAGACTTAAACTATCCGTGCATATGAAGGCAGCCAACTGGCAACTGAAGAAAGCATACACAGGATTCTTGAATTTTAGTGATCGCGACACAATATCTAATAGAGAAGGGGCATTCCATAAGGTACCGTGAATTGATTGCGAAATACGCCAAGAATCGTAAAACTCATGAAAAAGCCATTAATTTTGTGAAAAATTTCTGTTTTTCATATTTCAAGAAATCATTTCGAAAATGCAATGTTTATTACGCTAAAACAAAGATCGCAACATTTCAAAGTACCCAATATTCACATATTTGTTGTTCTCACTTGTGAAAAAAATCGAAATAATTCTACAATTTCGAATTACGCGAACTAAAATGTATTGATTTATGGCGCAAGGGGCTAAAAATATTTCGAATTACGAATTACAGGAGTTTCTGAATTATAGGGATTAATTTACTATGAAATTCACATTTAAAAAATTTCAAATTATGGTGAATTTCGAATTATCGAGGTTGGAATTAACGGGGTTTTGTTGTATAAGTGACAGGAATAAGTAAATAATATTTGTTATTGTTATGTAATAACAAATCAAACCTAAAAAATGGTTCACTGGTGGTCTTGATCATCTCCAGTTTTTAATGGCAGTTTCAAAATGGCCCCTGACCACAGAAAAATACACCATGAAGTAAATCTCAGAGGTTTAGCTGAGATAAATCACAGTAACACATACACATTTAGAGTAAAGTCTCAGATCGATACGAGACGCCCTGAATGTGCATACTTAATACATAACTTTAAATCGTAAATAATTTGATGAAACCTTGTCTGGATGTATTTGCATCCACTGTTTGATCAGCGGCTCTCGTAGCCCGTTGAGCATGACACTGGCTCCCACACCGGGGGTTCCGGGTTCTTTTCTCAGTGAGATTCCCAACAATAAATATATGTATGTATTTAAATGTAAGCCTGGACCTTTTTGTGATTTATTTTTAAATGTTTAGAAGTTTAATAGTGTATTAAAACTATAATACATAAATTTTATCACTGTACCTCTCCAAAAAGATTTTAAATAGGTACCTACCTAGGTACTTATTTAATTTTTTTTTTAAATGATTGAGCTTCACGACCTTTTGAAGTGTTATAACTGTTGAGGGTATAATTGATTATTGTATAGTTGAGCAGTATTCCTTTAGATTTAACAATAAATTTATTGTAAAGTTGCAGGTTGGGTCTTGGTAGGCTTTGGTCTGGCGCAACTACCATTCTGGGCTGCCATCGTTTATATTCAGAGGCAATCGTCTACATTAATGGTATGATATTTTGATATATTTTTTTTTGCATTGTATTTATTGAAATTTAATCTTATTTCACCCACTAGCAACTCTGCCATAATCTCTCCCTTGCATTTAAACGGAGCTGAACGGGGCTACCTTAGCAAAATATTTCTCTCAAATGTTGGTAGGTACTCTTAAATTTGTTTTATTTCTCTTCTTGATTCATAAAATGATCTGTTGGGGTACAATTTGAAATGGAGAAGACAAGTAGGAATAGTCAATAATATCCAAAAGTAAACACACGGATTTCATTTAGTGAATCCAATGCCGAGATAAAATTGCAATTTAGCTCGGCATTGGATTTTGCCCCAGGATTAGATATTGCTCACTTATGTTACATATTTAGGTACTAAAAAATCTCAAAGATAACAAATGCTTAGAATGTAAGATTTCTTTATTTAAGTAGTTAAGAAATCTTTGACTAATAACAATGCAAGATTGACAAAAAACAATGTAAAATAATTGTATCTTTATGAATAATTTCATGTAATCACTTTCATGATGAAATCTTGATACAAAATTAATCTAAAAGATTAATCCCAATAATTGTAGGATTAATCACACTAATCACATAAATATGTACTATAAACTAATCCAATATCCCGGGATTCCAAATTAAAATACATATGTGTTGCTTTGACAGCTGGCTGACATATTTTTTGCATTATGAGAGTTTTGATTTATGATTTAAATGCCAAATAAATTAACTTAGTTATTTATACATATGTATTTACTTAATTCATTAGAATTGTCCATTCCGAGGTATACATTTTGGTAGGTATATATTTTGATACTTGATACTTACTTTTATTTTCAGACTGTAAGGTCATTATTCGAACCGACGTCTAAATGGGGCCCGAAAGATTCCCAAAATTATATGAAATGGATGCTGCATAAAGACCAGCTCAGGAGAAAACGAGAAGCCCTTAATCTTGGATTTACAACTCACATTTTGTATTCGCTTAACGGTACTTACAGAGAGCTGACCTCACAGTCCAACTGAACGATAATTTTGTTATATTGAGCTTTAAATTATATCATTTATACTTCATTACCTGACTGAAGTATACGTATTATTTTATCTATTATTATAATTATTCCTAACAAAAGAGATTTATAAATTCAATGTTAATGTTGTTTAATTAATTACTCTGTTGCACTACTTATATATTTTTTATTGTTATAAATTTTAATTACTTCTACTATTTCAGTTATTGTTCGGTAGAAGCTAGAATTAGTGATATATTTTCAAGTTTGTGTTTACTGGGGTATTATGCCGTTGTTACGACCTTTCGGGTCGACGTTTCGGATCCCACTGCAGGGTCCATCGTCGGCCCGAAAGGTCGTAACAACACGGCATAATACCCCAGTAAACACAAACTTGAAGATTCTGAGTGGCCGTGAAAACCTAAGAACATTCTTAGTGATATATTTATTAAGCAGAAACTACGAAAATGTTCTTAAGTAATACAAACCTTGTATGGATTAAGGAACAAGTTCATTCTATTACTGTTTTTTTTTTTTGGAATATAAGTGGAATACAAATGTTCACAATTAAAATTTAAAAAGTTAAAAAATGCTTTTTAAATAAGGTTTCCAGAATACTACTAAGTTTGTTTACTTTTGGGTCCTAAATTGTGTTTGTATCCACATGTCTAATAATTGTCAGTTATATGAAAATTTATGTTTATTAATTTTATGTATGTATGTGTTATGTCAAAATATTTTATTAAGATTAATGATTTTTTCTCAGCCTTTATTTGATCTAAAGCCTTGGGCATGTGCCTTGGAAGTAGTTTTCTTACGGTGAAAGCATCTTTCTCTCAATTTGGACAAATAAGAAGGAAGCATTTGGTTGGTATCATAAAACACCAAAACAAAAACATATAAAACAAACACATATTTTGAAGCAAATGTTTTCCATTTAAATATTAACTAGGGACTAGGAATAAGTATAACAAATAGAATTAAAATAAATAATTTTATATTATTTCAGAAATCATATTTATTGTGAATTGAAAATTCAATAAAATTATAAATACTTATTTACAATACAATTAAGTTTATTATTATTACACTGTTTCGTTTCTCTCACTCGAGGATGTATTTCATATTATATTTTTTTTTATTTATCTATATACATACAAACTTATTTTTTACTAACTGTACTGCTTTTCAAATACTGATATTTTAAATCACAATGCAATAATCATTACTAATCGTGTACTCTCTATACACGTCAAATCAACTCATTGTTAAAGTATATATAATAAATAATTCAGTTGCATCAACACATTTGATGAGTGTTACTTTTCAATTTGGAAGAAACAAGATTTTTTTACTTACCAGAGAACATTGTCAAAGTTAATGTTAAATATAAATTATTTATCGCTTTTTAAGTTAATAAAAAAATGTGTCAATTATTTTTTATTTGTGAGTTTATCTATGAATAATTTTCCCATCAATATTACACCAAGTCTGAAGTACTTTCATTGGAAATAAAGTTGATGTATGAGATGTAAATCGAAAACCAAAGATTGTTTTTTTTTTACTTTTAACTCTTATATCACATAATTTAAATAAATAAAGTGTATAAATAATATTATTGTTTAATTAATTACTTAGAATTACTTAGTTTTATGTTAGGATGGTAAAAAAATTACATATTTCTATCTACATTGCTTAATAAATAATTAACAATAGTGTAAATAGAAAAAAACATCACAGCTGCTAAAAATATAATTTGTATTTTTGTTGGCGCTGTTCGGTCAGGCAGGAGTGCACAGATGTGGCGGTGGAAGAACCACAAATGTATAGATCAACAACAGCTCTCAATATTTCTATCTGACTGGTTTAGATTCTAATGTTCCGGTGATTGCCTGCCGAGTTACAAATAATCAGTTACCAATCGTTGTTAAACTCGAACACCAATCTCGTAATCACAGACATAAATACGGTTAAAATAACAGATTTACTAAGTAGTAAAGAAGAAGACCAAGATGCTGGATCAACAAGCTCTTAGAATATTTTACATTATTTGAGCATGTAATTACAACCTCTACAAAGAGTGTGCCATAAGATATAATAGTCAGTGATTCATGTACACTTGGTTGATTCGGCTTGCCAATTATTTTTTAGTTTTATCCATGTAAAATACAGTCTACTACTCATTAATATGTGTCAAACAGAGTCAAGCAGTCGATCCTGAGACGGTGATAATTTTTGTATTAAAATATGTTATTGTTTTACTCATAGGTTTGTTGGATCTATCATTTTTTACATCATGTGTTTAATTCAATTAATATTCCCTATACATTTATTTTTTATTTATGTACATAATTGTTTTCTAATAATTTGCTGAGTCATTTTATGTGTATTGCCTTTGCGAGTGTTATATTGATTGCTTTCTTGTGTATTTTTTCTTAATAGTGTTTAAACTGTAAGGATGTCTCATTGTATTTTTACTAATTTTTTAATGGTTCTATGCACCTTATGCACACACAACTAAATAACAGTAAAATATCGTAGTCACAGAAATATTTTCATACATAATGTATTTGCGCCCTTCATTCTTTCATGAGACTATGATTTTTTTATAAATTCCCCCTGATTTATTTTAATATTTATGTAGCTTACGTAATTTGAAGTGTAAAAAACAATGATTTGTCGTAACACTGATAAATCATTGTTGTTTTAACCAATGCTAAAATCCATATTTTTCACATTTAAAATGATGCTGGTGTATTGAAAGAGTATTTACATGGGATACACCAGATCTCACCAAACAAGCAATATGTGCCAAGAACTTTTAATATTATTAATGGAGGCATGCTGGAAATGCATTTTGAGAAAAAAATGTTTCCAAGAAAAATGTCTTGTTCTCAGCATAAAGACAACAAATTTTATAAACTTAGATAAATGCTAAATATGTGACTTTTTGACATACATTGTAGTATGTAGTCGTAATATGTGACTGAAGAGGACCCAAAATATTGTGAACTGAGGAGTTTTCAGTTTTATTCCAGAATTTGTCACTACAATAAGTGAAGTAAAGTAAAGAGAGTTCAAAGAAATTAAGCCTAAGGAAAATGTATCTACAACTACAGCAAAACATAAGATATTTTAAGAACAAAATTTATTATTTGTTCTATGGCGTTCTTTTACACATTAATGTGTACATATTTGATTAAGCATCCTCTGCTACGAATAAAGGATTTACATGACTACCAGATACACAATCACAGACAAGAAGTCTGCATGGACTTGGGCACTTAAAAATTAGTGTGAAAACATTTTATGCAATGTTTTTTGGTTCTTATTTTGGAAGGAAAACTTGTTCTATTAAAAAACAACAAAACACAGACAGAAAAACACAGGTCTCACAGCACTTGTCAAAACAAAGTACTAAAATATATATAACCATACTTATAATCAACAAAATTCGTTGTTCATATCATAACATCATTACGCCAACATAATGATTAGAAGCTCATTGTTCGTAGAGCAAAATGCACTAAATTTACTTAAGTTTCAGGATCACAGTGGAATATTAATTGCTTGACTTTTGGACCTCCATCGGTAGGTTCCGTTTAATGAGTAGAGGATGTGTTTCCATCTCGGTATATTGAGGACAGCACGTTCCTTCTCGGCTTGTTCCTTAAATGCTTGCCATTCTCTTTTGACTTTTGGATCCTTGGGTCCCCATTTATCGGAAGGTTTGAAGCTCTTCTTTATGGTCTAAAAATGATAAAATAATTATTGTTTAAAAGTTTTTTGTATGATTATAAACTACATATAAAATAATAATGGCGGATATTACAATACTATATTTAAAATTCTGTAACCCTTCAAAAATGATGGAACATTGGTTCATGTCTTTGCTAAGCCCTAGTATAAATTCATAGTATCTTTTTGACGGGCCACAGAGTTGCGGCGATAGCAACATGCGTGGAGCTAGTTCGGGTTTGCTGACCCGGGGTTCAAACCCCATCTTTGGCTGTTTAATTTGGTTTTTTTAGCCATGAATTCGAACGAAATTATGGACATTATACAAAGTTACGAACAGACAAACGGACAGACAACGAAATTATTATTGGTGATGGTCAAACTGTTATTTTAACTGGTTATTCGTGGTACAGTCATTTGAGATTTGTATCTGATTATATTGATGACTATATAACTGTTGTCTGGTACACATGATTTCCTGTCGAATTGCGAAGAATCAGTTATCAATCATCGACACGATTACTTACAAATTTCAAATAACGGTTATTGTGGAACCGGTCAAAATACCATAATTAGTTATTATGTTTGATTTTACTGCATAATTGGGTTATTTTCCTTTTTTAGATTTGTTAAAAAAAGTCAGAGAAAATAATCATACATATACAGGATTTATTTCATGTAGCTAGGAGTAAAATCTTAGGGGAGTTTTCTTCATTCAATTTTGTGACATCAAAGTTTGCCATTTTTGTTCAAAATTTCTGAATTATCTCCCGACATCTCAAAAAAATTGACACGGACATTAAAAAATTGATAGTGGTAACTTACATGTGCCCATGAACCTTCCCGTTTTACGATGCAGACAACTATGGCCCATATTGGAAGCTGTAACAGTCCTATCGCGAAAGCTGCCCATCCCGCAGCTGAAAATAATATAATCAGAATAAATTAAGCGTTGCTTCGTTTATAGAGTGGAAGTTCATGATTAACACGATAGTTTTTAAACAACGTTTTATTCTACTTATTTGGTTATTTATTAACCATCATCTTCAGAGGCAACATTAGAACTAATTGTAAATCAAAATGGGGAGTGGGTAGTGTTGTTTGTAATAGTTTCCCTTTGCAGTGTTGGATGGTTAAAATAAATATTGTTTGATGTTTCTGTCTCCATTTTTTAGATTATTTCACCATCAAAAACGCCAGGGAGTGTAAGAAAAGATATTTCAGGTTTCACATTAAATAATTTCCACTGTAACATTATTTTAGTGTAAAGCAGTTTTTGATAAATAGACTTATACATATATGAAAGAGAAAAGTAATATACAGGGTTATTTGGAAAAGTATTCTTGCCTTGATTATAAGTCAAAAATGTTCAAGTAACCATCACCATGAAGCAAGCATCAATCAATAGTTATGGAGATATGCGACATCAAAATTTGCATTTTTTTCCAATTTTTCTGACTTATTTTTTGTAAAACGTTGGAATATCATTACAGTAACTTATATCGAATATGAAAAATTCATTCCCTTTAATACAAGTTCAATAAAATAATAAAAACCTTCAAATTCCAATTAGAAAACATCCAATTGGAATTTCTGCAGGGATTTTACCATTTTATTTAACTTGTATTGAAACAAATGAATTATTCGTAATCAATGTAAGTTACTGTAATGATAGTTGAACATTTTGTAAAAAATAAGTCAGAAATATTGAAAAAATGCAAATTTTGATGTCGCATATCTCCATAACTGTTGATATATTAGATCATGGTGGCTGGAGAATGTGAAAGGAATATAGTCCTACGAGATTATAAATGTTTTCCAAATAACCCTGCATATTTTTTACTTTATATAACATAACACAACATCTGCCAATACCAGGAGTCATTGAGTTTTGCTTGTCTTGTTATTGTCTTTGCCTTTTTTGTGTCCAAAATGAATCCTTTATCAGTAATTAGCCCTAGATTGCCCGGTAAAGATAGAAATTTGTGTGTAATACCGTGGAACACTTGTGTTACATCCGAACATCACTATTGATATGTGTTATTGTATTGTACTTGGATGTGAAGTAGTGTAGCTTGTGTGTAATTTATCTACATTGTCAATTCAAACATGTTTTATTTAACTTTTTTATGTTAAATATTATTTACACTTAAGTTGAATTATTTTACAACTAGGTATACCTCTTTTCATTTAAGAAAGACAATCAAATTAGTGTGTGTAAGCCATGCGTATGAGGCGCATTGTTTCTTGTATAAGTGTTTATACCCGTAAACAACAATGTATATGTACACATGGTTTATATATTAATTCGATTGTCATTCTTAAATGGAATGAGATCTGCCATAATGTCGACAGGATCAGTCCTCATCTTCAGGCGTAATTAATTAATAAATATTAATTACAAATGATAGAGAAAAAATTACCATATGCCTTGTCTGGAAGAACATAATCTCCGTAAGTAGTTCGTTGCAGACTGATGAAGGCATAGAGAAAGACAAACAGCATGATGACCGGAGTGATGATACCCCAACACCATCTCCAATACTTCGTCACCACCCTTCCTGTCATGAATTCCATATCTACGCAGAAGTTTTCCAGACCTGAAAATGCAAAAGGAATTTTGATAAGCCAATGTCAACCCAATATGGTCAATATACCCAATCAAATACAGTTTATGCTATACATAAATAATAATACTATTTGACATTTAAAACAAAAGTTTATATATTTTGAATACTTACCATAAATCCAAAATATGCCTATGATCTCACCAATTGCAGTACCGAGAATGAGAAAGGTGCCTGGGAATTGGTCCACTAAGGTAAGAATGTACTGTCCTCCCTAAAAAAAAATATTAAATCATTCAATGTTTTTGTTTATGTACGTTCCAATATCTTATTTATACAATTAAAATATATGTTCGAAACACATTAGATTTAATGTATGACATCTAGTGTCTAATCATTCAGATTTAGTTATGATTTTAAAAAATTGGTCCAGGCAAATAGAGATTAGATGTCTGGGGGAGTGTGGTGGGATGACCATTATTTCAATATATATTACGAGAGAAGCTATTTTTTTATATGGGAAAGTGAGTCCTTCTTTTTGGGTACTTAAGCTTGCATAAGTGATTGTTTTACACACTGTAACGTTCACAAATTCTGCCGATGATAGACCACCAATCCGCCCATGATACCACATCTATCGAATTTTTGGAATTTGTATATATGTTTAACTTGCACACTTTTTGTATGTAAGTTGTATTTTTACTACTGCCACCTGCATTCGAAAACTTTGTCGTTCCCACAATCCAATACAGATGTCACTATCGATAATGAGACATCTATATTTTTTATCGGATTTTTTAGAAAAAAAATTTGATAACTTTAGCAAAACTTTGGGGAAGCCTTCTTCATACAATTTTGAAACAAAAATATTCTTTACACATTGGGTGAAATGTCGACAGTAACAGAGATAAGCGACATCAAATTTGCATTTTTTTTCCTCAATATTTCTGACTTATCTTTTGCGAAATGTTGGAGTGTCACTACAGTAACTTATACTCGAGCCATCTTAAGATGGCATTTTTGACAGATCGTAATAGTGTTGTAGGGATGGGCGTTGAATGGACGGACTAGTTGAAATCAACCGTTGACGTTGCATCGACGCGTCGACCGTTTACGTTTATCGCATGGACTAGTTGAATTCGTAGACGGTGGACAGCGGACGCCACGCGGACGCCGTGGTCGGTGGACGATTCGAGATTAACGCAATGCAAAGCAACGAGCGAGAGCAAGACAAAACGTCTCCGTTTATTTCTCTCTCATCTCTCGCTGTCTCGCTGTCGACTTGTAGATGCCATAGACGTCATAGACGGCTCGACGGGTAATTTCATTTCAACTCTAAACTACACTACCATAGAGTGCAGATCTGTGTACACGAACTATGACTAGAGATTTGAAATTTGAATACATGCGTAGGGCGAGATAGGCTTAATAAGCTATTATCTATTATTTTTTTACTTGATTTTTTGTGATGTCACGTGCGACGATTCGGTGAACTCCCAATTTTACGCTGTATAAAATAAAACAACTCTGTTTAATTATTTTATTTTTTATTGAACTATTATTAATTAACAGGCCGGCTAGATATTTTCCTAAAATCAATATTTTATTCGATCGATCTCGACTTCTTATATCTACCTGAAAAGGGATGCAAAAATTTAATTATTGTGTTATTTCCTTACTTTTCAACTTTAGCATATAAATGATAAACAAACTTGTAGGGAATAAAATTTTATTTACCTAACTATGGTCCTTATTCAGGAGTCCAACATTAATTATTATATATGTAATATAATCTTGAATTTAGGTTTAATTATTTTTTATTAAAAATTCCCTATTTTCAACTTTATAGATAAAAAAATAAATCTATTATAATTTTGTTTACACCACTTTTTATTGGTTTTTTACATGTTTCGGAAACAATGTTCCTTTTCTCAGATTGATCCTTAAACTAAAGTTGACAAATAATACAGATATATTTATTTATTAATAATGTCACCACAAAGTGAAAGCCTGACTTTGAAAGATGTATTCTTCAATAAATTTCTATATAACATCTCAAATGAAAAGTATTTTTAAATTATGTATTTATTTACAAATTTATAGAAAATAAATAAATGTTAAGTATTTTTTACCGCACCTCATAACTGGTGCCTTTATTACGCAAAAAAATTACACAAAATCAAAATCCATTTTATTTACTCATAACTGGTGCCTTTATTACGCAAAAAAATTACACAAAATCAAAATCCATTTTATTTACTCACATTTTAATGCTTATACCCAATACTTTCACTGCTTATATATGTAGTTTATATTTATATTTTACTGCTAACACCTGATATTGCTGTGTATACCTACTTCTTTCTTTGTTATATATAGAAAGAAGTATATAAAACAATATGTAAAAGCCTATAATGTGCGTAAAAAAATAAATAATAAAATATTTCTTTTTACATCTAAGCACAAGTAGCGGTTTTACTTTCCCCGAAACTATATTCCTTCGAACTTCTTTAAATTTTAAAAATTAACGTCATAAAAATAGCCAACGGTTGAGCCGTCGAGAAGCGTCGCGTTGAACCGTAGACAGTTGACCATCGTCCCCATGTTTAGATAGAACGTCCGCGACGTCCGCGTAACGAAGTTGACGCGTCAACTAGTTGACGAATTCAACTAGTTGATCGTCTCGTCGATGGATGGACGTGGACGGTCTCGTTTCGTCGACGGAAAATACGTCGACGACCCATCCCTATAGTGTTGTGACACACTTAAAATCATTAACGAAATAATTCAGTCGAAAAAAAAATTCGTTGCACGATGTGAGTTGAGAAAGTCTTAAAAAAGGTTATAGAAGAATAATTAAACATTTTTCTTAGATAAAAATATTTACTTGAATGTTTCAATCTGATTCATCCCCATTACTATCACTCTCCATTGAACTATCGTCGCTGCTATCATTTCCTAAATTAATTATAATATCATTATCTAAAATATTATCGATTCTAATATCTCTTTCGTAATCTTCCTTTATTCGTCGCACGGTTCTATTCACTACATTAGCCCAGTCTGTTTGAGTTGTACGTTGATAAGCTTCTTCTAATAATTTTAACATTTTTGATGTCGTAAATGGAGTTTCTGTATTATGCCTTTTTGCATATCCCTTGATTTGAGCCCATATCAATTCAATTGCGTTGTATTCGCAATGGTAAGGCGGTAATCGTATTACTTGATGCCCATATTCCGATGTGATTTCATCAATGACGTACCGTGATTTTGCCGGCTTGTTTTGTTTTAATAATTGAAGTAACTCCGCTTTCAACATGTCCATATTTGCATCTATGCCATTTTTTTGAAGCCACGCAACTATATCAGCTTTCTTTTGGGACTGAGCAGGCGGCTTATACAGTCCGGAAAGCTTCCCCCTGACTAGCGCGCCCGACCAATCAGAGCGCCCGGAGCGAAAAAATGACTGACCTCGCGCCGATTTGCGAATTAAAATTGAATATTTTAATCGATTACAAATTAAACGCCACCCCCCTGGGGATTTTAACATATCATCTTTACCAATCTATGTCTTGCCCATAGGATTATATATTTTACTGGAACCGCAAGAATGAATTTACTGAGTTATTTAATAATATATGCCGATTACCGCGGCATTTTCAAGAATTAATTCACATTTAATTCGGTTAAAAATAGTAAACATAATTTTACGAGATTCTAAGTTATACCATTAGATAGATCTCAACCAAGCGCATCCTTTGGTGATATTTTCAATTATGTCAGATAAATATTAATTGCGTAATAGGCATCCAAAGTGGGCCGCAACAAACTAAGTGCGCCCGCGCAATTTCCCATATGTAAAAACATATCATTCCCATAGATGTTCACATGAGGAACACGATAAAAAGTGTTTCAGTTCGCTAGGACGTCTGTAACGTCCGTAATCTGAGTTCAAAAATATCGGCTGGCGGCCTACCCAGCCGCCCGGGGCCGCCGTGGCGGCGCCGGGTTTTTTCCACTGGCCCGCGTGACTTGTAACGGTTGGCGCGGCTGCCGAGTTTTGCAGGGCTGCCAAGATATTTACTCTCCCATATGATGGCTCAGATAAAACATTATTTATTTTAATTTCTACTTTAAAATATCACATAAAAGGATTCATTTGGCACATTTAAAAATACTTATGTATTTTTGCTTCTTCGCCTCTTCGAGGCAGGACATTTACATTAATTCCATCAATATAGCGGCTATTCTATAATGGTCCGCGGCGCTTCGCGCGGTTTTTTAATGATTTTATCCCCATCGCGCGAGCTTTCCTGTATATCCAAACCACGAAACATGAATTTTATTCAATATTACATTTAAAAATGTCTTATCTAGTTCTTAAATATTTCATTCTTAAGATATCTCATTAAATATTTCATCAAACTTAAATATTTCATGTTTTGTAGCCGTTTTCTTTGCCCTCTAATAAAGCCATAGAAAAAGATCATATTTAGAGGGCACAATCGATCTGTCAGATTTGTTGTGTTATTTTGGATACTTATTCTGCGTATTCTACGCATATTATACAGGCAATCAATATCCTATAACATTTTGAATCATTTCGTTCATTCCATATTTAATGTTGATGGACATCACTACTCTGGCGTTCGCGCAATAAAGTATAGCATTTGTCCTCCAATGTTTAGCTGTCGTTAATTACGAAACTTCATGTAAGTCTAAACGTCAAAAGTGCCATCATAGAGTGGCCGTACTGTATATGCAATATTAAAAATTTGTTCGCTTAAATACGAGTCAAATAAAATGACAAAAACCTTACAAAAGTATCTTTCAAAATTCTGCATAAAGATTCTAAATATTTAATGTGAAATCTAAATAATTATGGCCATATCATTCGGACCAAATCTTATCTAATACAAATACCATATTTATCAATTTTGTTCAGGCTTAATTCGCTTTAACTAGAGACTAGATTAAAGAAATAGAATTTTAAGTAGGATTTGCTATAAATACTAAGTTTTTCACAAGTCATTTATACGTGCAAATTTGCATTAGGATTAGCTAAAACATATTACAGTAAAACCCCGTTAATTCGAACCCCGATAATTCGAAATTCGCCATAATTCGAAATTTTTAAAACTTTTTAGTCCAAAATTATGAATTTCATAGTAAATTAACCCCGCTAATTCGAAAACCCCGGTAATTCGTAATTCGAAATATTTTTTAGCCCCTTGCGCCGCAAATCAATACATTTTAGTTCGCGTAATACGATTTTTTTTTTTAAATTTGACGAAATTGAAAAAATATTTTAGTTTTTTCCCAAGTGAGAACAACAAATATGTCAATATTGGGTACTTTAAAATGTCGCGATCTTTTTATTAGCATAATAAACATTGCGTTTTCGAAATGATTTCTTGAAATATGAAAAACAGACATTTTTCACAAAATTAATGGCTTTTTCGTGAGTTTTACGATTCTTGGCGTATTTCGCAATCAATTCACGGCACCTTATGGAATGCTCCTTTTCTATACATATTGTGTCGCGATCCCTAAAATTGGGGAATCCTGTGTATGCTTTCTTCAGTTGGCTGCCTTGATATGCGCAGATAGTTTAGTTTGCGGCATTTGTGCTAATCTTCATACCTAAACGCATTTTAAATTGTTTTTCATGTTTTTAAGCCGCCTCTACACTAGGAAAGTCGGCCGAAGTGAAGCGAATACGATAGTGTAGAGGGGTACTTCATGCTACTTCGGCTCGCCTCGAGCGACTTCCGAAAGTTGTCAGTTTTTGGGCCGAGTCAAAGGAATCCGAAGTGACCCGAAGTTCGTGCGGAGTACTATTCTATGGGCAACTGAGTTCCTCGCAGTGTAGACACCTACTTCGGGTTACTTTGGACTTCGGCCGACTTTCCTAATAGTGTAGAGGCAGCTTTAAATTTGTCTTTAGTTCGATTTTTTTTCTAAGCACTGTGTTTGTGTTATTAAAATGTTTAATTTTCTTTGTAAAATGTTATTAGTGACTTATCTTATTGTTTCACGCATTTATTGACAATAGTATTTCTAGTAACCGTGCATTGTTGGTTTGAGCCGGAAAAAAGGCGGAATCAAAAGTTATTTCACAAGTGAGGACAGCAAATATGTCAAAATGCCGCGATCTTTGCATTAACATAATAAATGTTGCGTTTTCAAAGTGATTTCTTTAAATATAAACATAAATTTAACGAAATTAAAGGTGCTGATACACATGCTTATTTAGTGGCACGTGGGCACGCGCAGTATCGACCTTCTTTAGGCCTTGCTTATTAGTGGCATGTGTGTACGCACATTGCTAGTAATGAGCATGCCACCTACTGGCGTGCTCAAAAATCAATCGCCGGTTGATTTATAAGCATGCCACTGTCATTCACCATAGAGAAAGGGTATCTTTGGAGCATGTGTGAACAGGCTTGCTTATTATGAGCATGCTTAGGTATGTCATTCACGGTAGCGATGCGCGATTATGAGTTATTTTCATAATCGAATGATTAGTAATCGAATGATTTTCATAATCGAATGATTAGTAATCGAATTACGAGTTAATTATTTTTTTTGCGCCCAAAAAAAATATGACGGTATACTTAAAAAATGATGTATACTTTATACTATGTCTGCAAAGGTAATAACTTATAATACTCGTAAGTCTTTAAAAAAATAAATTTTTCAAAGGTTGTATGAAAACCGGGGTATGTTGTTTCATTAATTAATGTAAACCGGAGCATTCCTTGAAAGAAGATTGAGTATTTTTTATTTCTATAAATATCAATAATCAAATCGGAATATTGGAATGCTTCTAGTAGATCATAAATAAAAAAAATACGAATGTACTATGTCTGCAACGTTAATAAACTACAATATTTATATCACGCTTATGGATATTTAGTTTGAAACAACTGTTTCTGTGAGATTTCCCGTAACCTTGAGGTCAAACTCAGTTTAACCCAGGATTTACACTTATTTTGTTCAAACTTGAAACATCCAGGCCTTAGGGAGGCTTCGGTTTAAAATAATTTATGCAAACAACATACCCCAGTTTTTGTACAACCTTTGAAAAATATTTTTCAATTCACTTTTCAAAAGTCTATAATTTTGCACATGGCAACACGTCATTTAAACGTCATTTTAAATGTTTGACAGTAATCATAGATAACATAATAACAGTAATTTAAATTGTTTGTTGATAATGATACAAAGTAAGTAT
>JADDOH010011356.1:0-52829 GCA_016648135.1 Agrypnia vestita | reverse complement strand
ATATATATATATATGGTATAAAAGTAGTTTCTGGAATATCTCGCGTTTCCTGTAAATAGTCTCCCTGAGAAGACCTAGGCCGACGTTTCGACACGATATCCCGTGCCGTTGTCAAAGCTAAAAAGTCCTTGTCAAGGCTATGTATATATATATATATATGTATACAGATATTTTTAGTATGACCATAGATAAGATAATATGGTAGGAAACGATTCCGCATCCATCACACGCACCATTATCACTAGAGAGGGCAATATGTAGTATACGCATACAAAAATATAACATATTTGAAGCTTGCAAAAAAGCTTTTACTTACTTCTGACGATAATACACTTCGGAGCAGATAGAAAATGAGTCCCCTTTCATCGCTGAACAGGTTGACAGAACAATGGCGCCTGGAGAGTAACTTTTGCAACATCTCAGTTATAATTTCACACAAACGGCCGGCCATTTCCTTTTGTATTCTTGAATTTCCGTTACAGTTTCGGCGGTTCATGTTCGGCTGTACGTGTCTAGGATAACGAAAATGAGCGAATATTATCATTCCGAACAAATGAATTGTTTTATGTGCAGCACTTAATTATTGTAAGCGGCTGTATTGTTGTAAAATTAACGACAAACTCACTTGTAAAACAGAATGAGTTTTGATGGGGTGCTTTTAAATTTTCTTGAGGGTCTTTTTTCAAGAAGAAAGTGTAAACATTTCATACATTTAATTTGAATACTGCCCATTAACTAAACTTTTTTAAATTCAAAACTTTTTTTAGTTAATAATACGTGGGATTTAGAGGGAGTAAAAAGAAATAAAAGTTGTATTTTCGAAAGTAAATATACGAATAAAAACCATCCCGGCTTTAAAATCAGACGAGATAATAATAAAAAACAAAATATCTAATACTTTAACTGAATCATATTTGAGATGTGGAGAATCTAGAAAAGGATTTAAAGAGTAAACTCGAGTGACCGCATTTCCACTGCATTTTTTCAGAACTAAAAATGGACCGTGTGAGAGATTCCTGTTAGCCATAATGGCATTCAGGGCACGATTTACCTCATTTCCCGCGTACATTATCCTCTCGATATCCTTCTCAGGCTTGCGGTCTTTTTTTTACTTCTTAAGCTAGTTAATGTTTCATTTACGTTTATTAACAAATATTTTACATTTTTTACATTCAAAATTTATAATAAATATATTTTTTTCTTCAATGGCTCTACAGCTCATATCTCATCAGCTTGGCCTCCATCAGTCTTCGCCTCTAACTCCTGTCTCCCGCTGCGATCCTCCAGTCTGTCACCCGCAGTGTTTGGTCCGCATCACTTCTGTCCTCGTCTTCCGGTCGCAGTTCAAGTCTGCCGACTCTTCTTCTTCCACCCGGATACCCTCTAGAATCCTTCTGGGCATCTGCGACGATGGCATTCTCTGCTCATGCCCAGTCCATCTCAGCCTACTCAGTCGATGTGTACGCAGAGCTTGGGAGCCTTCACGGGTACCAGGATTTTGCGTAGCTTCTCTCAAATACGTAGTGGCTCTTGTAGCTCAGTGAGCGAGATACAGGATTCCGGGTTCTATACCCGGCGAGTTTACAATTAAAATATGTGATTTAGTTAGGGGCTCTTCAAAATGCGTATCCGTAATCTCCATAAGAATCCAAATTCCAAAGACAGTCAGTTGTAATAAATAAAATAAAGAAATGAATAAATGTTCCGGATAATTTATTTTGTTAAAAAAAATATTATTTGCATTCTAACAATGAGATGTTTGTTAATTAGATTTTAAAGATTTTTTAAATATATCTTTGTGTCTTATTCCAGTCGCTTTTAATTTATTTTTCTACATCCGAATACTTTTCGCAGACGAATTGCACTTTTTTTTCGGTAATAAATGTAGATACATTTAGAACATTCGATTTTTTCTCTTTTCTATATCTACTTCTAGAATTATTATTTTAGTGACCATTAAATAATTACTAATAAATGCATCGTTAGACCGCAATATTTAATTCCCAATGGCCCATATTTCTGAATGCCATTATTAAATCGGTGAACCAAAATGATCAATAAATTGGATTATCTTTGCTGTATTGATTTTGCGCTGGATTGGGAACTTGCAAGGCACGTCGGCGACAGCGGAACAAAGACAGATATCAGACAGGATTATGCATGACTTACCTCTAATTCCCAACTTCTTTGTTCGCGCTTTCGGGCTGGTTCGATACGAGAACGTCTCTTCCAATTTTTGCGGCTAGTCTAAATATTTGGTAGGTAAATCTATATTTTAGGTAAAGGTGGGAACTAAAAATGAGTTATGATGGAATGACAAAGAAATTTAGTTTACAGGAATACATAAACCAATGCAATGCGCCAACAGGCCGTTTGCATTAAATTGGTTTGTGATAATTTTTTGCTTAAGCCATCGAATTTGTATTTTCCACCGAACAACCAAGCGTATTTCCTTACCTCATTTCCCACTTACGATATCCTTTCGATATCCCTCTCAGCTTTGCAGTCTCTTTTTTTCTATTTCTTAAGTTAGTTTATATTACATATTCGTTTATTAACTAATATTTTACATTTTATATAGTCAAAATTTTTAGTAAACTTATACTTAATTTCTTAAAAAATCTGTGGTTTTTCAAAAGATAAACCAAGTTGATGCAGCCGGCCCTAAGTCTAGCCGCGTTTTAGGTCAACTTCTCGCTAATATTTCAGCAGCTTCATTTTGTACAAAATCAATTTAAGAGTTATCAAGTAGTTAGATTTATAAATTAAGTTATTTAGTATTCATATTATAATTGATGCAACATGAAGTCGAAATCACAATAAGTTACGATGTACAATGCAATGAAGATCTTCAATGAAATGATTTGTTTCGTATACTTTTGATTACATTACGTATAATTTTGATTGATGAATTTGGTGTTTATATTAGAGCTATATAAATATATTTAATTGTGCACGTATTCAAAAATAATAAATAAAGTAAGTATACAAGTAAACCATATACATGTGAATAAAAAAAATCCCAAAACCCGGTCTATTGGATTTTTGCAGAAATATTTTTTTATGAGAGTTGAAAAGTCGTTTATATAGTTAAAACTAGCCGTTCGTACCCGGCGTTGCACGGGTTAAGGATTAATTTGAAAATAAATTTGTGGGAGGAAACAAAGGTTCGATTCGAACGGTATAGATCTGCATCGAAAATATATCTGGGGGAGGGGAAGGGGTTAAAAAATAAAGGGAAATGTCGACTATGTTACCCATCGGGTCTTAAAGCATAAGTATGCAAAATTTGAATCGAATCGGACAAACGTTGTAGATTTGTATAGAAAACAGACAGAAAGATAGACAGACAGACAAACAGATAGACAGACAGACAGATAGACTTTGACAGACAGACTAAATTAAATTGAATATAATAAATAATCAGGTCCTTTTTGCAAATTGTTATCATTTAAATTTATTTTCATGTTAATTAGGTACTTTATATTATCATTTTCCATACATAACTTTTTAATATTTTGATCTATACATCGATTTTTCAATATTATTTTTGTTTTCCTGACGAAGAAGCCATTGGCTTCGAAACATGTTGATTTTTTTCAATAAATAAGTGGTTTAAACAAAGTTAATTTATTACAATTATAATTATGTTACCACAAAATAAATTTGCTACATTTGAAGAATATTATAATTCTATTTTTTTATTCTTCTTTGTGGCGTCTGCATACTTTCTTGAATATGATAATATTTATCTTTTTTTACGTTCTTTTGTAGATCCATTGTATTCCGCCGGGGAATGCAGTGATGGTTTTTCAGGTGGAATAAAATACACGGACAAGTGATTTACTCCAGGTTTATTAAACAGAGTGGTACGTTACTGACCGAGCGTACTAGAGCCTAACCTATAGAAGCGTAACCCAGAAATGGAAGAGACGGTGCGGCCGAGTGCACCCAGTTTTATGTGCTCGGCTCCCCCACTACTCCCGCGCCCAGGGCCGCGGTGGTTCGAGCCCCATTCCAGGACACCAGAAATTTAGTCCTACTCTCATAGCACAAGTGCTTAGCTTAGTTTAAAAATAATAAGAATATTGATGCGACACGTATTCCGTTTTCGTATCTCTTATTAAAAAGAAACGTGATTATATAAAGTTTTGTATATACCTTTACTTTCTACCTAACTATTACCTTATGGAGAGACCCCACTTCAATGTTGGCATTTTTAATGATATTTCCATGAAACGTTGGACTGTCATTAAAATAACGTAAATCGTATATTTAAAGATTGTATACCAAGATCCACGACACAGGTCCGATACGATGAAGACTTTGCAGAAATTTTAATCAGATTTTTTTTGCAAGGCTTAAATAATTTCATTCGAGTTATATAGGTAAATATAAAATAATTATTCGTATAAAATAATTCATATAAGTTACTTTCATGGAAATCTAACAGTCTACAGAGTATAAATTACAAATATTTTTCAATTATGTAATCTTTGAAGTGACTTATCTCCACAATTGACATTGTTGATTGAGCATTTTGAGACTCATAATTTAAGTAGGAATCTACCATTAAAGTATTGTGGACATTATAAAGGCAGCTATGACGTAGGCGAGAATCCGACAGCCTTGAAAATTTACGAATTGAAGAGATCCAAGTCACCGAATTTGGTGTTGAACATATTTGACAAGCAATATTATAATAAGCGAGATCCTGTATAACAATGCAAATATTCAGATATTACGACGTACATTAATAGTAAACCAGAATTAACTCGTAACAAAGATGAAAAATCTTCAACGGCTCCAACCGGCGTTTTTGTCACCGGGCGAGAAATACGACGCCTTAATTTTCGCGCCTCGAAGACGTGTAATTTATTTTCGTCATCGCGCCTCGCGGTGAAGACATTTTATAATCCGCCAATAAGCCGGGACGGAGTTACGACCTAACGACCGTGGGCCGCGCCAGAAGGAGGTCCCTGAAAGGTTTTTATTAAAACAAAGAACATATAATTGCTTTTCCGGCTGGGTGAGGCAGAGGATATGCGATTCTCGGCCTTAAGAAACGGGGGGATCAAAGGCCGGATTCCTTTCGAGACAACATCTCAGCGGAATATTAAATTGCATTCACGGCAGATTTTAGACGCCGCCGCCAAGAAGGGGTCGCCGTTGTTAAAGGATAATGCGATTTATTTATTTGTAGACCATTCTATTATAGTTTATGTAAACTTTAGTTTATTCTTACAGTCTCTTATCTCGAGTTATAACGATGTGTACATGTATTATGTCGTTTCACAAAAGATATTTACTTTATTTCTCTTTTTAGAATCTTTTTATTAGGTTTCTGAAAGTTGCTTATTTTATACCAAGAAATTCGTGTTTAAAGTATTCTAAGTTTTTCACAGCAGTTCAAAATCTTTATTTATCTTTGAAATTTTGAATAATTCATGAAATTGGCGTTAAAGTTACAGATATTCGTATTGATTATATATTAGTTTTATTTTTCACCCAATTTAGTTCATCTACGATTTTTTCTACTGTTCTTTCATCATCCATACTTTCTATTTGACCAAACCATCTAAAGCGACGTTTTTTATACTTAGACTCTTACATATACCCCTACTACTCTACTTTATATTACTTCTTTTCATCTTGATCATTTATCATGAGATTTATTTCTCTTTTTTTTTTAAATTCCATTTTTACTGCATTTAATCCGCTTTCATCCAACCTTTTTCTCAAAATTTTTAGTTAAAATATTTTACATAATTTTTACATCTTAGTATATCGTATTATACTTCAAAATTACATATTGTATCTATGAATTATGAAACCGGATGTTTTTTTTTATTTCAGCAATTTTTCACTATTACATGCAAAAAAATCAATAGAATAATCGTATCGAAACCAATAAAGAAACAAAAGTAAACTAATTTTTTTATTAAAGAGTTAAGGTTGTATTGCGGTCGTTAGACATATTTGACTGTAATTTCGGATATTTTATACGCACCGTATGTATTACCGAGAAGCGAATCTCGATGTTTCGTATACATACGGTGCGTATAAAATATCCGAAATTACATTTAAATATGATTTTTTTTTAATATAAACATGTCATAGTATATAGTTTCATAAATACAAAAATACATCAATACAATAATAGCGTTTTACTCGCCATAAGGGAGCTGACGTTCATGCTTATGGGAGGAGTAAAGTCACATCAAATTATTTCATTTCAATTACTTCCGGAATTTGAAGATGAGGCACTATTTGGCGAGTATTTATAATAAAATTCTGTAAAAATAACTAATAATATTATTTTAATATTGATTCATTTTTTATCTAAATATTTTCCATAAAAAGTAATTTAATATTCCTCCCTTTGACTCAATTAGCACTGTTAACACATCAAAAATTGTAAAATTGTCATGCATATTGTATTACGTTTTCTTAGTAATGCTTTTACGTTTAAAATGTTACCCTCATAGTAACTATAACAGTTGACAGTCCGGTTGACTTAAACCAACCCGTAGCTTAAGCCTTTAACCACCCTTCAGTATGAAAAGAGGTGCGACGCATCCCCGGGGAGAACTTATCGTACACCCAATTATCCGCGTTAACCACAGCTTAGTTAACTGAAAAACTTTTTACAAGAAAATTTCTCCGAAAAAATACGCGCTCACTTTACGGAATTAGATAAAACTTTTTATTATAATTTATATCCGTTATATAATTAAAATAAGAGATACAATGAAAAAGTTTGGATCGTACAGAAATCTAATCACATTTTTTTAAGATGGTGTAATTTTAGAACATAGTTTATTAAACAAATTAAATAATCACTTTACACGATAAATATTTACAGTTAATCTCAAAATCTGTGGATATTTTGTCTCAGATTCCTTCTAATCCAATTTTAATCAGTTTATTATCTTTTAAAGGTAATTTTTTTATGGATAATTCACATATTTTTTAAAAATATATTTATATTTATAACAAATTAGATATGTCACTTAGAAAGCTGCAAAAATAGATCCAATTAAGACTTGCCCAATTCAAAATTAGTATTTAGGTATAGAACGAACGTGATGAGATACGAGTAATTTTATTTAAAACAAATATTTTAAAGGAAATTTTCTGTTCATTTTATAATTTATTTTTTGTTAAGATAGCAAAATATATTTAATTAAAATGTATTGATGGCAACCGAACACTCTTCAAAGCTGTCTTTCATTATTTTATATATTGTACTCGGCTTAAATCTCAACAAGGTAGGATTCTGTGAATACTATATTACACTCCGATGAATCTGAATGAAAATATAACATTATAAATGTGGAATAATCCAAGAATCTCGATTATAAAAACCGCACAAATCGCCGACAATAAGACCTTCAAATTGCTTAGCCGTTTTAAAAATGTATATATTTTCATCGTGTTATTTCAACGTTCCTCTATAGATAATAAGAAAACATTATATCTACGAGACTCAAAAGACTATTAAACACCAGCTGTCCGTATTCGGCATTGCCTGGGTTAAAAATTTAGTTAAAATTAATTTGGAGGGGAGAAGTGCCATTGTTTTGCAAAGCCTCTAAATTATAACAATATTTCCAAATGGTCCAGGCAGGAGGTGGATGGGATGTCCGGGAGAGCGGTATGGTATTGTAACTATTTTTTGGTATGTGTCTTCTGGGGTATTGTGCTGGGGTGTGTTTTTGAGACCTTTCTGGCCGACATTTCAGATCCCATTGTAGGGTCCATCATCAGGGCTGATGTGTTGTTGTGAGTGTTGGTGTTGTGGTTAAGTATTGGCTTGAAATACAATGTTGAGAGCAGGGTGAGAACATTGTCAGTGTTGTGTTAAGTATTGGCTAGCAATACTGGGTCGAAAGTTTGGTTTCATGTGTTGTCTTGTGTTGTGTGCATGTTTCATGTATTGTTTGATCACTATATCTGCGGAATCTGCGACGATATTGACTTTGAAGCGCCAGTCACCATGATGTTTTTAATTTGAGACCATCATCTCTATTGATATTTATCGGTTGCTTGTAGTTTCGAGTGGTTCCTTGATAAGACGCGTATGGTGACTCTTAGGCTTTCCAAGGATTTTCGGTTCGAATGCAAAATGATGCCGGTATCCAGAAAATACTCAGCCAGTGGTGATCTTCCTGCATGACCAAGTTTGCTACGCGCCGTTTGTCCCACGTATACTTTATCAGAATATTAAATTTTTAAATAAATGTTAATTTTTTCCGACAGTGTGTTGGTATTGCGGTTAAGTATTGCAAACCAATACTTAATCACAATATTAACACTCACAACAAAACATCAGCCCTGATGATGGACCCTGCAACAGGATCCGAAACTTCAAAAAGTCGTAACTACTGCAGTTCAGACCACAGCGGTCAGAAAGGTCGAAAAAACACGGCATAATACCCCAGAAGACACGAACCAGAAGATTCTGAGTGTCTGTGAAAACTTAAGAGAATTCCTAATATCAACTTTGCTTTCCGGCGGGTCCTAAAGAAAAAGTATGACAATTTTTTTGAAGATCTGTCGAACGGTGTGGATTTGTATAGGGAATATCAGGGGGGTACAGGGAGTGCTAATGTGGCTTGTTTTCCGTCAGGTCCTAAAAAAGCATGCCAAATTTGTAAAGATCTATCAAACGGTATACATTTGCATAGAGAAAATACCCTGGAGGGGGGGTACAGTAAAGAGAGGGGGGGGGACATGTGGCCTATGTTTTCCGCCAGGTCAGGTTAAAGAATAAGTATGCCAAATTTGGTCAGATCTGTCAAACAGTATAGATTTGTATAGAGAACAGGCTGACAGACATTGAGTTTTGTAGGTATAGATATCTAGTGTAGATAATGTATACGAATAGGTATCATTAGTATTTCAGAAAAATATTAGATCATGGAAAATAAACTAGTTTGGACCATATTATTCTTCCAATATTTATTCTTTTCTCCATAAATCATATTTTAAGCACCCGGATCCTTATTCAAATTTTGCCATAATCCAGCATCCGTTACTAAACGTTTTGATTTATCATGCCGAAAAATGCTTCTTATTATTTGATTAGCATCTCATTCAACTTTTTTTTTTAAATAAGCATAATGTACAAAATCATTACGACTTAATCGCTATTAAAATTAAGATTTCAATACAACTGCTAAAAGTATACTAAATTTGCGGGCTAATCTGTGAGGACACCAGATGTTGTAAATGCGGTAACAATTTAAAAATCGCGTAAACAGATTTTAAGGCACTCTATTTGTATTTTTGGTTGTAATTTATAAACTTTGTTTGCTCGAGGACCACTTTGGTTGTGGTATTACTGCATACCCGAGGCATACAGCTTGGTTCAGTAGGGGAGAAGGTGGCACTTTTGGACAGAGGCGGATATGGACAGTCAGAATTCGACCGCTAAAATATTGCAGCGAATACTTCTAGTAATTTTTTAAAGATAGCATAGTAGTCCCCCATTGTTATTTAACAGTTGGTCGCGGATTTTGCGCATGTAAATTGAAATAAATAAAAATATTTTAAAAACACATTTCCCGTAAATGTTTTACGTATTTTTCTAAGCCTTCAACGATTTTACGACACCGGATTCAATTAAATTCATCCTTTTTTGATAATATAAAGGCAACTTGTAGATAAGCTTATTTCATATTGTCTTTTATTTTATATTCTAAATCTAAATCTACCTCTAAGGGGTCCAACGTATCTTCATGTGGGACACATTTGGACGAAATGTAAACTTTAACTAAAATGCCCGACATTTTCTTATAAAATTTTATTGACACATTTAGTTAATAAATTATTATAGGTTAATAATGTCACCTTCAATATCCATTTGAAGATATTTGAAAATCAAAAGGAAAAATTCGATAACATGCAAAATGCATTTTTTGCCCAATCTGCCTCCATCTCCCCTATTCGTTCAAGTTTATAGACATTCCAAGTGCCGTCCAGCGAAGCTCCTTCGCCCGTTGCCTGCACCAAGATCACTGAAGCTGGACCACCCATACCTGATGGAAAAAAATCTCTCTGAATCCAAAGCTTGGGATGTGGTTTCACTGGAGCATCAGTGTTTTATTTTTACTTAACGCTCTCTTGAACTTGTGCGCATTTTAATTTTGTGTGATTGTTTTAAGAAGCTATATAAAAAAGTAACCTTGTTTTTTAATTCATAAAAATGCATATTTACATCGGATTATATTTAGAATATTTTTGGGTAATGCCACACAACTAGCCCTACATATAACTGTTTTAACTATGTAGCAGTTGCTTATTTTATGGAATGCAATGAAAATAAAGAAACATCTTTATGCGAAGTTGTAAATATATATTTGAAATGTAATACAAATAGTACAATGAAAAACAAACTGTAAAATATAAATATTAAAATTAAAAATTGGAGCATAATTAATTTAAGCTAAATAACTCGAATATATTACAAATAAATATAATGTGTTTTCAATATTTAAAAAATCATTATTTCTTTTCAAACTATTAAATTTTTATATAATGTCTTAAATTTTTTATATATACCTGGCTATTCAAATTTAATATTGCTATATTATCGGTGAGTAAGAATTTCTGAGATCACTACTTTACACTTTTTTGCATATATACTTTTTTTACATATATGTCTAACCTCATTATGTTTAAACTATGTATATATACTTTTTTACATTTATACCCTTTATCTTTCTTTTACATTTAATCGTTTGTTGTATTTTAATTATGTATAAACCTGTTGTAAAAGGCTATTAAGCCGTGTAATTAATAAAATAAAATAAAAATAAAAATAAATATAAAAAATATATAATGGTTTTTATGTTTTAAATAGATATTACAAGTTTATACAACAAATTTTCTTATTGGTTCCAGAAAAATTAATTTCCTCCATCAGGGTAATAGAACTGTTTTCTTTATTAGTGGATTTTTATATTTTACTTGTATTGTTTAATACACAATTAATTATATAAATTATTATAAAAGTTACAAAAAACTGAGAAATGTAATATACAATAAAAAAATAATTTAAAAAGTTGTGGGTACTTCCTATTGCATTAGACTGATGCTCTAATACATGGCTATTGTAAGTTATTGCTAAAATCGCGTTTTGCTAATTTTAGACCTAATTCTGTTCTTTTATTCATTCTATCGGAACCAATTTTCCACAGATCAAAGAAAAGTTTCATATTGAAACAGTCCCTGTATTTTTATTAACAAATCAAACGCTGGGATTTCATTATGAAAAAAAAAACGTTTATTTCAATCAATATATTTTCCAATGTGGTTCAGCTTTGTATATCTCGGAAACGATCTGTTCAAAAAAATTCGACAATTGTTTAATTAAAAATAAGGCATGAAGACTGATATTTCTGATTGGTAATGGATTAATATTATATTATCAATACTCTTGACGGCTATTTATCTTCGACATTACTTGACGTAGCTACCGATTTTATGAAATAAAATTATTTCAAAGTTTTGGCAACATTATATATCAGATCAATATTATATATACAGACTGATCATTGAAAACTTTGGAAAAATACAAATAATTAATTGGTTAGGTACTGACAAAATGATCGAAGTTTTTTTTTAAGCGATGCGAACACGGAATACGTGTCAAATTAATATTTTTACTATTTTCAAACTAAGGTAAATGCTTGTGCTATAAAAATAGGACTAACTGTTGGTCTGGAGTGAGATTTGAACCCGCGACCTTCGGATCACGAGGCGAGAGTCCTAACCACAAGACTGACAAACTACTCTTGTGTACTGGTGTAATAGCGGTTGTAACGAGAATATTGATAGAAGAGGAAAATATTTAACGAAAGTAATATCGTTAAGCAAATTAAAATCCGAGTTCAAATTTCTTTTAACTTCCACACGTTCAGAATCTATATATTAATTTATTAATTACGCTAACCAATGTCGCCTGTGTCCTCCGGATAATTTCTGTTGCTAGTTAAATAAAAACAAATGGCGAAATCGTATAAAGAAGCGAGAAGTATGGATTGTTTTAAAATACATGCAGATAATATTTAATGTGTAGAAATATTATACACGTAAAATAAAAATGGTCACTTATAAAAATAATGTAATTAATATTTATACACGTTTATTAATTTTTGATATACATATTTGTGTTTCAAAATTGTTTGTAAATTTCGCTATATCTTCTTTTGGTTATGGTCAACCAGCCATAACCCAGCTGTCACTGCTGTCGGTTCGGCCATTCGGAGCGATGACAGCTATTTACGTTTTCTCTTTAAACTATTTATCGCTTTTAAAAGCTACTTTTAGAAATTAAAAATTTTATATGATAATGAATGAAATGAATCAAGACGCGGATTTTAGATTACGGAGCAGTACATAATTATGTATGATATTTAACTGTCGTATCATGTCTTTCAGGTTAGAATTTCGTGTTTTGGAAGTGATAATTTATATTTTCCAGAACATTAATAATATGAGGACATACAGAACAACGTTAAATTTAGTGCAAGAATATCCTGATAAATGCGAAAATAAATTGTTCAGAAATTGGAATGGACCACGTTTTTTAATATAATGGCAAAGAGAGTTAATTTGACAATTGACAAAGCATGTTCAAAATATTAATTTTAAAACTCTGCTCAGACTTATTAATCGGTTAGAAATACTGAATAAATACTTTGTCTTAATTATATCTAAACTATCCGTAATTAAAAGTGGAAATTTAGCAGATACAATTGGCCGCGATGCGGCTGACGTAGGCATAGGTGTTGGTCAACAAACACAAACAATTGTGTTTGCTGCACAGCAAACACAATCGGACGCGCGGCGGCCATCGCTGGCCGCGGAGCGGCCACGATAGCGAAAATGGAAATTTGTCAGATAGAATTGGCCGCGAAGCAGTAGACGCAGGCATAGGTAAACAATTGTGTTTGCTGCACAGCAAATGCAATTGGACACGCAGCGGCCACAATAGCCCTCCGCAGGGCCTAGCAGTAAGTAATCGGCGATAGCCGATTGCCTTCCTGCTAGTTACTCATTTTATTACCCTTACGCGCGACGGAATGGAGAAGTTTAATAATACATTAATGAAAAGAATACTTACTATACTTTTACTTTTATATGGTTCACAAATTCAGATTAATTATTGCTAGTTAGATATAAAATTAATTGTGTTTGAACCTAATCAGCGTAAAAATTCAATATTTAAAAGTAGTCACTTTAATACTTTATTACTTGTTGATGTGAGATTCTGTTAACATCAAATCCATCAAGAATAGAAAATCTTATTTACCTTATCGACACGGTGGTTTGACGACCGACATTCGACAACAATAGTTCATTGGCCAAGCTATTGTCTAGTTGGCTAAAAAATCTATTACTTTGATTGCATTAAATATTCATGAGCAGAACAAAAATACCCTTTTCTGAGATTCTCATTCTTTAGTCGACGAAAAATGGCACTCGAAATCAATGCGCATTCACACATCCGAATAGAAGGCAATCACTCTGATGTGCTTGAAGACAAGTCTTACGCATTGGATTCTGGACTCGAGAGACCGTATTATGCAGAGTGGGATAGCGGGCTCCCAGTCCTCGGAGCTAATTTGAATTACTGCCCCCGCGCCAGGCATTCTACTAACAATGGGGTAGGATTGAATCGGTGAATCAATTTAGGTAGATGTATGGCCTGCACTTAATCAGTTGCGGTCGAGATGAAATATTATTACCGTGGTATATATTTGCTGAACACAAATCTCCGACACTCAAAGAACAATATTTATCCTTGTGTTAGGGACGATGTCGGTTTGAAAGCTCTCCATAATGCTGACTTGTAAGATAAACTTACCGATTATAAATTCTGTCGGAATTTTGATTAATGTTAGTGTTATTACGGGATTTAAATGAGATTAATGACCTTTATAATTAGATATTCCCTTATTTTATAATATAGAAAATAAGGATATAAGTTGGATTTTCTTTTAAATGCATGGAGTAACAGAGCTAGTCCACAACGCGTTCTACCTAACTATGGGTCAAAAATATTCAGGCAAAAACGTCCTAATTAAAAGTCGCGAAAATAAACGACTTCAAAGTTAGCGTTTACTTTATTATTATTAAAATCTCACAGAAGTGTGCCAGTTTTAATCCTTGTTTTTGACTTTTATTAAAGCGAGTGAATGTTTAATATTCGATATAAAATATTATAACGATAATCCAGCATTTCACAGATACATTTAAACCACCAGACGTATTGAAAAAAATAAATTTACCAGGTAAAAAACTTTAAATTACTATTGATATTAGGACACTGGTGCTTGAGCATTTTTGACTCATAATTAAATCAGAAATCTTCATATAAAGTATAGTGGACTTTCTCGTTTACATCCTGTATACATTTAATTTTCAATAAAACATTTATATGTTTCTAGCGCTACTTGCAAATAATTAATTATCCAACATAATGCCACAATTTTATCCAACACATTTTATCCGGATAAATAAATAAATTAAAGTGTTTCAATTTATTTATTTATCCGGAGAAATACAATTGTACAAATAATTATTGAAAAAAGCAAGCATACTTATATAACACTTATATACCACAAAAAAAAACCTTAATTTTTTGCGCAACATCACTATCCATATCTAGGAAAAAATATTTTACATTCTACCGGATAAGATCAGAAAAATTATAGACAAAAAATGCCCATTAGCAGCAATCACAGGCTTTTTATAAAAAATCTTACATAAATATTAAATAATTTCAGCATAGTCCTCTTCTAAACATAAGCGCTCAATGCTATAGAAGAGGTAATAAGGTACATTAAAATTGTAATATAAATAAAAATGCTTATTTTTTGTATATAACATGTATTAAGAATTCCTTTAGAATAAAATTAATTATTTTTTGCAGAAACGAAAAATTCTACACCTGCTGCGATGAGCCCTATTTAGATATCACCTTCAATATCACTATGAGAAGAAAGACTCTCTTCTACACAGTGAACATCATCATCCCGTGTATGGGAATCTCCTTCCTCACTGTTCTCACCTTTTATCTGCCTTCGGATAGTGGAGAAAAGGTAATATATTTTTTAAACTAATAACTTGTATTTCTTATGTCTTGTAGTGTATTCTCGATCCAATAAATGAAAACAGGACGGTTTTGAATTTGTTTATGGCACAATATTGTGCCAACCGGCGCCTAAAGTTGGCGGTTCGCGCCGCGACCGAGACAGGACACCGCGACCGACGACAGAGACGGGAGACCGAGACTCCTACTTGACTGCATGATTTCGTATGAGAGTCAGTTCGCGAGCGAGATCGAGACAGGAGACCGCGAGACGGTCGCCGCCCAGGACCAGTAGTGTCGCACGTCTTGTTCAAAAAGTACGTGTGTTTATTGTGAAAAATTACTGCTTTTTCTGACGAAGACTTTGAAAAGCTGATTGAACTGGTCAGACAGCACCCTTCGAAATATAATGCACAACTAGAATCCACAGAGACGAAAAAATATCGTCTCGCCAATCACAAAATACTTCGAGCGAACCATTTCAAAACATTTTGAGCAACGAATTCGACCAGAACAATTTCCATGATATAGCAAACTTACCTTAGAGTTAGTGCCGATTTTTTTTTCAACGATATTTTTGCTTTTGTAAGTCTTTTTCAGTAAAAATACGTAATCAAACTGTGTTTTATTTAGCCGAAAGTACGTCCTGAACATATTGTCATCAAACAATAGGTGATTCTTCACTAATAGCGAAAATGATCCTTCCTGGCCTCTAGTTGAATATGATTCTTTAATAGGAAATCTTTTCTTCGATTTGTAATAATAATATAGGAGCAAATCATCGTCTTCTTTTTCCTTCAATAGTAACTCTACTTGGCTTTCCATTGCAGTGAAAATTAATGACAGTACCTACAACACAACAGACTCCATCGACAGGCTCTACGATACTGAATGAATGGTAGCTTTTAGCTTTGATTGCGGTCTCAGTCTCGACCCACGGTACATTATGAAGAGACCGAGACACTTGTCGCGGTCTCCCGTCTCTGTCGTCGGTCGCGGTCTCCTGTCTCGGTCGCGGCGCGTACCGCCACCTTAATTAGTACCCAATATCTAGCTATCCGTGGTTAATAGAAGAAAGAGACGCAGTCGCTTGCGTGCCCGCCTTATACTAGCTACGCCCTTTTGTTCGCCTGGTAAGGTCGCCCCGTTTTCGGGGCGGCCCTTTTGTGTTCCTGTTAATTAAATAAATATTTTTTCGGGTTCATTCTCGTAGGTTTGCGCTATCATAATATTTTTTTACAGCCATTATAAAACATTTAACACTTCTTCAATCTTTACATAATGAATATTATATAAAATAAATTGTAATATCGAGGGTAGAAAGCCAAAAATACATTAGTGATTATTTTGAACTTTACAGGAGAACAAAATAATGTCTGGGATTTTATCTCTTAGTTGGACTGTATCACTGATTCAAATTTTTGGATTTAGACGCCACTCGAACTGGAAAAATGGCGTAATGGATAGAAACAATAAAATGAATCTGGCCTACCTTTGGACATCTTTATACACAGCCTCGACTTCTATAGTCGAGAAGGAGGCTGAGGAATCGCGTACTTCCGATTTAGCCTTTGTGACGGCTTCAACAGCGACGTGCACAGAAAAACGGCGCGCGGCGTGTAAACCGATGGCGAATCTGACGACTAGCACTTTTATTTGGTAACTGGTCCAGCCCTGTTCAGCTACTCTCTGTACCATGCTCAGTATGGCCAGAAGGGGACGGAGCGACGGGAAGGGAGGGCGGTTAAAGAGAGATCGAATATGTTAGGGTTATCAGTTAATGTTCTTGTTGCGTATCAAACCATGCTAACATATGGTATGCGACAACAGAATGTTTCGTCAATCTAATTTTTAAAATATTTATTTTATTATTAAACGATTTCCATACGTGTTTTGGATTAACAGTTACCAAGATCGTTTAATAATAAAAGAAACATTAACAAAATCGGATTGACAGAATTTTGCTCTCCTGAAAAGTTCGAATTAATCACTATCGCCCATTTGGCCTTCTATCCCCGATGTTTTTTTTTAAGAATTTTTTACACACATTCACTAATGTCGTCATCCAAAGTGTCTAAATATATCATCAATTAATTAAAGGCTAAATTTTCGTTAAAAGGATACAAAAATTGGCATTTGACAAATGTCTTTACATTTCTCGTAGAAACTTTAAGTATACATAAATAAATAAATACCTGCCGTCTATGTTGTGTAACCAGTTATTACAATGTTGTTATCCTGAAAATAAGAAGGATTATTCTTATGTAATGTAAATTCGGCAGTATTGAATCATTGTGAAACGTAATAAAATGTAATATTTATAAATATTATTAACCATAACTATTTATCACTTAATTCACTTCATCCGTATCTTCCGAAGGCGTTTTTGAAATTTTAAACACACATTAAAATGTGTTATATTTCACTCATTTGATGACTTCGTTTGGTTCATGGATTTCTTTAACATTGATTTAATCTAATCATTTTTAGTAATTTGTCTTTGTTTAGTGATAATGTTTTTAGAAAAAAAATTGAAGTAGAAATTTTTAAAGTAATTTTATGACACTTTTGCTCTTTTTTCCACCATTATAGTGACTAAACTATTTCCATCGCGGTGTAATGAGAGGTCATTCTACTATGCAAGTCTGCTCTAGCTTTTGAAGCCAAACTTTCCGAGACATAAGGGAGAAACTTTTACTTTAGATGATACTATATGGAGTTTAAACGTACTTTGAGTATATTTGAAACCGTGTGGCAAATGGCCGTTCTTGTTTTGAGATGGTTTTGTCATTCCTTTCTTATCTAAGGTGCATTATTCAGTTAGTTCGTCATCTTAGAGAAGTGGCGAATAAAATAACGTACCTATTTACTTCCACATCCTCACACCTCGCATAAAATATATTAAAAGTTATTACTTATTAAATGCTAAATACCTCAAAGGGTTTTAATAATTTTGTATTTTATTCTCAAAACTGTGTCGTATCATAAAAACATCGTTATGACCCGAGTTCGATCAAGAGATTTTCGACTCGAGACAATCTCGGATTTTTTTTCTTTAGAGAAGGGTTTTGCTCTCATGAGATTATTTGGAGACAACTCTTGTTCTTCGTAGGCCATATTGCGTCTTATTTCAGAATCGCCATATTGCGTCTCATTTCAGGCTTATTATTTATGATTAGTGTTTACGATTTAAAAGGTCTCTCTGTCAAATCGAATATCCTATAATTAGACATGAGTTTTTGTTTGTCTTTCTACCAACATCAAGCTGATCTCCAAACCAAATTCTCAAAACATGTAGGTACATAATCTTAATACATCTTCCTTGCGCAGTCAAACTCATTACCTAGGTAGGCTATTGGGGCCGGCTCTTCTCGTTCTCAGGCCGTATCTTCTTCGGTTCTGGGTTCCAGGCCGTTTCTCTGTAGTATTTTGGAGCATTGAGTAATCCAGAAGTTATTTGGTCTTCTTCTGGATGAGTGTTGATGAAGCTCCATAGACACTTCTTACCTTGTCGTGCGGTCTGGTGGTCTCCGCCTTATGTGCCCATACCATCTTAATTGTGGTTCCTCCAGCTTACTGTTTATGACCCCGTCACCCAGGCTACCACGATTGCGTGAACTTTTAATCCCATCTTTCAGTATTATTTCAGCCGACCATCTAAGCACTCGCATTTCTGCCGTTCCGAATTACCTAGGAGTTGTACATAGTCCAGTATTCGGAGACATACATAATTGCGGGTCTAACAATAATCTGGTATATCATTTCTTATCTAATACATGAGAATATTATATACGGAGGTTTATCTCGCAAAATCTCTGAAATATATACCATCCTGTCTTATTCCATACATGTGGGCCATGAGAATATAAAGTATTTATTATAATTTAACCTTACTTTTGACAATTTTATTAATTTATAAAATAATTTACCACGTTAACATTATTCGTCCTAACGAGGTCGATGTAACGTATTTGGCACTACCCAAATGTTTAACTTTTATTAATCGCAATATTTAGTGGTTTAGTTGACCCAACTACCTAAATCACCGCATGAAACTATTTATGAAAAATATATCACGTTTTGTGATTTTTATCTATCAAGCCTTATCCAGGTAATTGCATATGCATAAATGCACGTTGAATTATACCGTCCCACGTTCTGTTTTGAAACAAAAATAGTACGTCTTTATGAAAATTAACAACAACCACCGCTCTAATCCATCATCAACAAATTAATTTACTATACATATAACCAGAAACATGCCATTAATAGAACGGTGAAAAAATGTATTTATATTATTGATTTCATTATTTTATTTGAGTTTTTGTGAATAAATGTAAAATATTATTTACCGCTATTATATTTTAACTAAAGATTCTCAAATACAGGATCAAATAAATACTTTATAGTATTTATACTTTATAGTATTTATTTGTTAAAAATAATATTACTATTACTAAAATAATATAAAAAAAATAATTTTAAAAAAAGTAAAAAATAATAATAAAAAAAAACCAACATAAATGATCGTGTGAGCGATTAATCTTTTTAAACAAATTTATTAATTAATTAGAGAATATATGCAGAAAAATTAAATCAACGAAAAAATATGTTGGCTGCTACTATGGGATTCTAACCGAAAGACCTCCACCTATCCGGAATGGCACGTTATCCAATTTCACTACAGCAGCATTGTACATTGACGTCAATTTTTCGAACCTATATGTAGTGCCTTTTATATATCAATTACCACACATATTACTCCATTTTTAACGATCCACTTTCTACAATGCGATAGTCACAAATTACTTTGTGTATCTACCGCTCGATTTTTAGATTTTTTTTAAAAAATTGGATAACGTGCCATTTCCGGATAAAGTGGAGGTCCATTGGTTCGAATCCCGATAGCAGCTAAAATACTTTTTCGTTGATTTGATTTTTCTATGTGTCTTTTCTAATTGATTAATAAATTTGTATAAAAAATGGCAGAACATTGTTCTGAAATTGCTACTTCACAATAAAAATGTGTTTTTTTTTAATGTAGATTAATGTTTTGTTTGCACCAACTTGAAATAGTTGAATTTTTTGGTCGAACCAGATGATTTCTCTATTCTAGGGTTTCTTCTGCTTGCATTTTATTTAACTAATTAAAGCTTTGCAGGATCTGATATTTTTTCTGGATGTCTGGATATGGCCAAAATGTTTTATTTCCGATTTTTTCCGGGATTTTATTTATATTAGGCTTATTTCTCCTTTTGCCTCATTTAAACACACATTTATTGATCCATATCATACATACTTCCAAGTTAGTTTAAAATTGTTGAAAATATAACTAATATTCTTGTTCACGGGCATTCGTGTTTAACAATGTTAATATTTTACGTACTCTTGTATATATGGTTAATGAAATTAATTAACAAACTGAAAAATGTTAAGATAATGTCCAAATCTCGATACGAAATCACAACGACAGAGAGACAACAATACCCATATCAAAACTTCCGTTGAGGATATTAGAGATTGTTCTTCATGCGTTTAACGAAGGCCTTTTCAGACGTTAAGCTGGCCATTATTTAATACAAATCCTGGGTGGAAAGCACCCCATAATCCTCAGTGGTAATTTTGTCTCCAATCTACGAAACTCACACATGTGGAGGTGATACATATAGAAATAAAAATAAAGTTATAAAAATAAAAAAAAATCTTAATTAGAATTGGGTGTTTTTGCTTCACAAAGTACTAACTACAAACAAAAATCAAAAAAACATGTTATAATCTTTTGTGACATTCAAAAATACAAAAGCATTTAATTATTTAAAAATAATAATGAAACAAAAAATATTGTAATTTTATATCGTTAGAGTTCAGAAATTTCACAATACACAGAGCACTAATTGAAAATGTCAAAAACATGTACGAAATAGTTGATTCGAGTGGGTGGAGACTAATCGAAAATATGACAAGTAAAATATATTTCAATAACTGACACCAAAAAATGTCAATAAAATTATAATAAATCATTTATTTCTTACATTTTACAGTGTTACTCTTCAATGAGTAAAATACTTTCAAAAACTAATATAATTCCATATATAGGTAATTTGTAATATTTGAGGTGGTAACTTGGTTAGACATTTAAACAAAAGTAACGAATCTTCTGTTTTGTATTATCCGTGTTTTTACGATCTTTCTGACCCACGTTTTGGATCCCATCGCAGGGTCCATCATCGGAGCAAGCCAATACTTAACGACAATATCAACACGCACACCAACACTGATGATGGACCCTGCAATGGGATCTGAAACTTCGGCCAGAAAGGTCGGAAAAACACCACATAATACCCCAGAAAACACAAAATTCGGAAAGGCCGTGAAAATCTTAGAACATTGTTTCAAAATTACGAGGTTTAATAATAATACCGGTGTACAAATTACAAAAACATCTGTTGACATAATATCAAAACATCTGTTTATTTTGAACAGTCTAGGTTCTCGAAAAATAATCAAAGTTGTGAAATTTATGAAAAGAGATGTCAGTGTTAAAACATAATGTATCGTATGAAAAGAAATGTTTTTTTTTTTGAGGAAATTTAAACTTATATATTTTTATGAGATACCGTTCTAATAGTATCATGGTTCAATAAGATTTTTGTTTAGAAATAATCTCCGAGACAGGGATTGTGTTTCCGTTTAGGTACACTAAAATCTTACAGATTCGAGCACCACCACTTGTGTCGCGCCTTACTTTACAATTATTGAATATCAAATAACACTGACCATTGATGTTTACCACAGTTAAAAAAAAATTCATGTTTAAACATAATTTAATGCCTTTTTTGTGTCTAACCTTTCAGAATAAATATTTACAGGCAAATATGGATCTAGAAAACTTTCGTGCGATGTCGAATCTATCTCCAGATAAAAATCTCAACAAGTGTAAGTGAGATTTATCGCAAATCTCTGAGACTTATCTCATATTGCCTCATTACGTAGACACGGACCATTCTTCAGTCACTTTTCTCTCTATAATGAGATCATTAAACCAAGTTCCTGAGAAGAGGATCATTATTGACATTTTCGCACCAAATATTTTAAATTTTGATATTCTTTGCTGAATGTCTGGTATCGAGTGTTGATTCGGTTATGGTAGAAATCATTTAAAAAGCTCTCATTATTCGAAAAATTCCAGAGACCTGAAATTAAAAAATCGATTTGTGATCATATACATATTAGACTTAATATGTAAACTATATCAAATACTTGAATATTGTTGTTTGGTACCCATTTTTCTAAAATTATTTATTACCAACATCAATTTGTACCTAAGCTTAACTATACGTAAATAAATTTCAGTCCATCTAATCCATTTTCGTACAAAAATATTTAAGTTTATTACAACCTCCTTATTATTATTACATAAATTATATTATATATTTCGGCACACTTTTTGCGCATTTCCAAAGAATTCTTTAATTTTAGACTGTAAGTAATATAATTACTTGCAATTCAGTTTATTCCTACTCTTTTGCAACATTAAATATGGAAAAATATTTATGTTGGTAAACTTTTATCTTAATGTGGGAATAAATACTTGAAAAATCCTTTCTTTTACTTGACATCGTACGCTCGTAAATAAACATTTAAAGGAAGGAAAAACACAATACATTACGTTAAACGCGGCCATCTAGAAGCGATTTTGAAATAATTCGAGGCGATTTATTTATTTCTAGAATGCCGAGAAACCTGCTCTTTGTTTGAGCTTATTGGTATTTTATATATTTCAACAAAATTGCTAACACCGATATACACATCAAAGTATTCAATTTGATCTAGATGTAATCGTATGATGGTAAGTTTTCTTCTAATTTTTTATCACTTGTTAGATAAAGGTTCAAATAGCTTTCGAGTAGCTTGTTGGTCTTGTGGTTAGGACTCTCGCCTCGTGATCGCAGGTTCGAATCTCACTCCAGACAAGCAAGTTAGCCCTATTTTCATAGCACAAGCGATTAGCTTAATTTGAAAATAGTAAGAATATTGATGTGACACAAATTTGGTGTTCGCATCTCTATTTAAAAAAAAAATTAAATTAACAATAATACATTTTATCCAAAATATATTAATGTGAATTATTGGTAAAACGTTGCATCAGACTCCTAACTTTTGGAGTTATACTTTTTTTTGGCCCATTTAAGGTAAAAAAATATATCTCAACAGAAGTTTCGAACGCAGCATGTAACGGAAATACGATACCAGAACTAACGACGCCATGTTGAATTCTTGTCAGCTGTCGGATTCTGAATACGTGCGGGTTCAAGAATATTTAGATCGTCTTTTGAGAAAGTTTTTGTTTATCACCATGCCAAAAATAAAATCAATAGAGAATTTATTTATTGCAAAGACGACGTAATTGTTAGATATTCGTTTAAATTCAAAGCGGCCGTCAAAGTTGTACAGTTTCGAAACTTTTGAATATGGAACCGTTTTAGGTCGAAAATCGATAAAACATACTAATCCCGTGGGATTCCTAGGGATCGAGATCCCGAATGCTTTTGTGTTTTTTTTTTTTGTTTATAGAGCTGAATAGCAATTAAAGACAAAACGCCTAACAATTTTAATAAAATTATCATTATTAATCATTGCACTAAAATTTTTGTAGGCGTTTTTCCAAGCATCAATCAGTCGATGTAGTAGAGTTAGCAGTAGTTTTTATTACTATATTAGGTTGATAAAATACAGCAAATATTATTTAAAGCAATTTTCATTATTTGAATGTGACATAATTTTAAGGTACTTACTAAAAGCTCTATAGACATGCACAAATAAACATACAAAACATAAAAAATGCTTATCAATCCCGATAATTTAGTAAGATTTTTCGGTTCGGGATTGATCTTTCGGTTCGGGATTAATCGATCAAAAAATCGAATGAGATTTACGAGATCGGTTGATCTCGTAAAAAGCCTCGAGATCTCGCGGGATCGGGATTGCGTTCCCTAGTCACGGCCTATACATACTGTTCAGGTTTAATGCTACTTGTGTAATATTTGTACATAAGATATATTTTTTTATTTTTTTATTTCAAAAAAATCCTTGTTTACAAATAAAGGTACTTAATACTAGTTTAGCAATAAAATATAAGATAAATTACACATTTTTTTTTGTTAAATTTGTGGATTATGCCACTCTTCTAGGCTACGCCTGTCCCAGAGTGGCGTTATAGAACACAATTATAATATTTTTTTGAATTCGTCAGTGATATTTATTTTCATAAGGTAGTAATTATATATCTACAACGTATCAAGTGTAATGTTAGTGAAAGTTGAGTGAGTCATAAGTCCAAGTGTAAATATGTGTAGAATAATTGTTTAATGTAAAAAGGGTTAAAGTTTTGTTTAAGATTATCTTTTATTTTCCTTAATTAATTTATTTATTTTTATAGGTATATATTTTTATTTGAAGACATTATTATGCAATTACAGTAAGTAAATTTTCAGTTGCTGTTCTACCTTTGGAGGTAAGCCAGTTGTTTGCTAAAGCTTTTATTTTATTAATTGAGTATATTCCGGGAAGTCTGTTTTAAATATGTTAAATATTTAAGGCTCTATGTATGAGTAATTTTTCTGTCCATATGTCGTCTTAGTTTTTGGTATTTCGTCAAGGTTTCGTAATGCTTGTCTAGTATTATGTGAATGCGAGTTACTGGTTGCTGTTAGGTGGTTTGTGTTTTTGATGTAGAAGCTTGATGTGGAAGAAGAAGACGAAGAATATATGAAAGCTGCTTTCCAAAACTCAATCAATTTGGTATACACGTATAATGTATATAGTAGTGGATATTCTTCTCTCTATTTCTGATGGTATTCCTATACCTATACGAATGTTTTCCGTAAAGTTGAATTGTGCGGTGGGGAAGTTTTATCAAAGGGAAGCCGGGCCACAGTCGCTCCCAGTTGTATTCTTTATTTCCTTCTCGCGTATTTGTTGCAAAACTCTTTCCGCATAATACATACAAGGAAAAGAGTCCTCTGGGATTTGCACCACTTTCCTGTGGATAGTTGCGTATATAAATAAACACCGCCGTCTCCACCAAATTCAGCAAACACGATAATATTACTAAACGCTAATTCGTTCAAGATTTTTAACATGAATTATCGTTTCTGACAGGATTTTATATCTGTTTTGCGAAATACGTGTAATAATATTTAAAAAATAAAAATTAGCTTCTTCACATTATTGAAAAGAAATAAATAGCAAATATCATATTTTTATTTTTATTTATTATTAAAAACGATATTTTTATTGTTAAAATATCCTCTGTCCTTGTCACCATTCAGATTTTTTGTAATTCCATGATAGATTTCTCCACGTACCGTGTAATTTATGGTGAAAACGGTCTGCTGTCTGATGCTTTGGCTAAATCCAAGACAATGGTCCCATTGCATATATGTACAATGAAAATGAGTATTTCACTATATTATTGAATATGCTAATAACAAAATGAAAGATAATTTACGTTTAAATAGTAAGTATTAAATAAGATATCACACTTTAAAGTTTCGAAAAATGCACTGCATATTTTGACATTTCATAGGCAATATACGAGGTTAGGTTAGGTTATTAGGTTTGGTTTGGTTAGGTTATTAGGTTTGGTTAGGTTAGGTTATTAGGTTAGGTTATTAGGTTTGGTTGGGTTAGGTTATTAGGTTTGCTTTGTTTAATTTAGATTACGATTATTTTAGTTAGATTAAATTAACAGGACGTTAAATTATATAGTGAAATACTTATTTTCATTGTATGAACAACGGGACCATAGTCTTGGATTATTCCATGCTTTTAATGTTGTCAATTAATACATTGACATGATCACTCAGTTTGTTTAAAAATTACACATTGCGCGTTATGGTGTGCTTTTCATTACATTCCTTCTGCATTTCGGAAAATGGAATACTTTATGACCTCGATTACACAAATTGTAATTGCAAGTTTTATGTAGTTGTTCGCATTCACCTTGCTCATTATTTTGTGGGTGTAATTCATTCGGTGTATTCCAAAATTCACTTGCGCATTCTGAAGTACTTCTGATATGTGAAAAGACGTGCAAAATGCAACGGAGAGACGGGTGGTACAAAGCAGAATTTAGCGAACCCGTCCCCGCGATGATGGACCGATCTGATGAAGTCTGCAACCAATGGTTATCTTCAAAAAGCCATCAATAACACAGCGGTTGGGGCAAATTGTGCCAAAATGTTTTAGCTATCATGTCATGATTCAAACAATCCCTGATTAGATAGTCCAGATCTTGTCTCCATAGTCTCCACTATAGTACTTTTCATTTGTCCTTGCTTTTGTTGTAAATTGCTAAAACTTTTATGTTGTTCATGTCATGTATTATATTTTATTGGACTACGTCCATTAATTTCAATAAATAAAAACATAATAAAATAAATGATTGTCAATGACTACGACTTTTCTATCAAGAGTATAATGAGTGATGGTGGATTTTTTGGACTCGGTCTCTCAAAAATTAAAACAAATCTGACCTAACTCTCCTGGCCTATCATACCTATATGCTGTACCTCAGTTGGAGCTCAAAAGCATATAAAGGCATGCTTTTGAGCTCTATAGTTGGGGCGATGGAGTGTGTATTTACACTTGTGTACTCCTGCTTGGTATTTGTCTGGTTAAGGCTTTGTTGATTGATTTTAATCAATACGATTTTGTGTCTAACCATTGACACGAGTGTCATAGATTCACCATCACTGACGTAGAAGAAAAAAATCCTTAGTATAAGTTTTCTAAGAATATATCCTATGAATTAGCTTCTTAAATTTTTTTCTGATATTGTGGATCTCTTTTTCCATTCTCTTAAAAAGGTATTCAATTCTTCCAATCCAGCTTTGTTTTCAAACTTTTCCAGAAACACATCTCAATTCTTTCCAAACTGGTTCTCACTTTCTCTGGTGTAATATTACGCCTCAGCTGTAGTTTTACTTAACCATCGTTAATATCGTAAATTAAATATTTTTATATGTCATCTTGAGCAAGTATTTAAAACAAACAAAGACGTCGTTCGATCACAAAAATAATACCAAAAAATGCCTATGTTTAGTATATTTCTTTGAAAAAAATTATAGAATATTAATTGAAAAAACACAAAGGTTATAATATCTAAAATAAATAATATAAAGAATGATAAAAAATGAACCGCAATCTGATATAAATTTCTTTAGTCTTTCAATATTACTTTTATTCAGCGAGATCTAATTAGAAATTCTTTAAAAATCTCCAACTGGATTGATTTATTTCTTAACAAAGTTGCCAATTATAATGGGATTGAGATTTAAAAATCGTAAACTTTTATCATTTTTTATTTAAATTGCTATGAAATGGCTTTGCGGGTGATTCTTCTACTTAATAATTTCAATTTATGACCTCGGGTTTGATTTATCTGGCAGATATTAAATACGAGTATTTTATATACTTCAACACAGCAACACTGCTAAATGACAATGTTGTGGTGCGTGTTCACGGATGTCGTCTCTTGTACGAAAGCGATTGTCTGTCTGATGCTTTTAATTAATTTATTTATTTAAAGCCATTTAGGGCTTTTACATAAAAACAATACAATAAATATTACAATATTAAGCAATAACATAAGCTACATTAGGTGTTAGTAGTGTTACGTATGTGTATTATTATTATTATTTATTACACAAGAATACTTTTTAAACCTTAACAAACAATTGACACTGAGATCACGAGAGCCAGCACCTAAAAATAAGCGAAATGTCGGTAGGCCTCCTTGATATTTAAACACTACTTTTCATGTCTCAATAGACGCTGTGTGATCTTTCAAAATATATTTGAATTTAAAAAGGTAAGTGGCAAAAACGTCTAACTGCAAATCAGTTTCTAGTCTAAGAAACCTTTGCATTCGAGAATTGAAAATGTAGTTAGTGGCGCACTTTCCAATGCAAAATCTGCATACACGCAAGCAAATACGATCCATTAGATGAGGCCAGTGGATAATTTCGTTTTTTAATTTGTGAAAAAAGAAAAGATCCGCCACTGTCGTGTCATGATTTAATGCTGTCGTTAAATGTGGTAGCTGTTGCACACTATGCGTTATGATATGCCTGTTCATTACATCTGGTCTGCATTTTTGGACATGGAATAATGTATGAATAATTTCCATCAATGACAGTTCTTCATCAAATATAAGGATTGAAGATCTAAAATAAACATTAAATGTAGTACTCACGTACTGAATTGCATTCTGCCCGTATAAAAAAGAGATAAAGAAACAGTAAGCATATAATCCGGTCACAATAATAACACATTATGAATTTGGTCAAAATTTAATAATGAAAAACACAATTTTCAACACCTGAATGTCGTCTCTTAGAAAGGCTTTTGGTTAAATATCGTTTGGAAAACCGCCATCTTAGTTTTTCATTGGTGAGGCGTGACTCCGTGCCACGAAGCGCGCGCATTCCTTTGCATAACTAAAATTTCATCTAGAACGCACCTAAAGAAATATAGCTTCAAAAATTGTTTTGTAACAGCCCACTTTTAATATCAACGTCTCACATAAGGTAACTTCTCTATTTCCAATAAAGATTGTTTCAAATTTATCTCAGGAGATTTTAGAATAACTGCGGCTCCGAATTTCAGCAATTTTCTTAAATTTCGCCGCACACTAGTCCCGGGGGAGACATTCAACTAGCAGAAGTGGCTCAAATTATGTGGTCAAAGAAAACGACGTCCATAATATGTCTGTATTCGGTGGACTGCGTACTGTCCCCAGAAATATGGTAAAATCGCCGTAGCGTAACGCCGGAATTCGTGACATTAACTTTATCCAGATAATTTGCGAAAGTTATGCTGTGAAAGAAAAACCAACTAGAAAATATCAACCCGATTCTCTTTTTTTCCTGAGAAAATCTTTTAGGAACCACATAGGTTTTTATTTTAACAGGGAAACCATTTCAAACATTTGTTACGACACAATCCTAAATAGGTAGATGACTAAAAAAAATTTAACATCCAGGAAACATAATTTTTCTTCCCACACATGTGAACACAAACACGAACACATAAAAACGCATACACACGGACATATAAAAACACACAAATACACGCACTCACACAAACTCACTATTTGACATGTTTTTTCTTATTTTTTGATCGATCCTAGTATAATATTATTGTATACATGTGTTTTCTTGTAATTAGCCCAAGACTGTACATTAATTATTGTTTTTTTTTTCAAGATTGATTTATTATATGGCTGTAAGAAAACCAATAAATGAAAATAAAAAATAAAAATAAAAATAAAATAATTATATTACTTAATAGCTGTAACCCGCCAAAAATAACGGTACTTTTACATGTCGGTTCCGAAAGAATATAATGTGTACTTATGTATTTATAGCCGACACCCATTGGTGTGGCGGGGGTGGTTTAACGGGAATAATAAAAGGAATCTATTCTCTTACTTTGACGGCTGAATACCTCCTCTTCTTCTCCCGGGCTGGTTCCAATTGACCTTCTTTTCACACCAAACAAAATTGCGACACAGAATCCGAAATAGGTACTAGTTATGATTTATTTGTGTTATAAGCGGTAAGGTTGGATTTAGCACTTGAGTTCATTGTTTAACGGTAGGTAGATATATTTTTAATTAATTATTTACTAAACGACGTATAAAATTACGTTTAAACACTTTACAGTGACGTTAAAAACTTATTGTTCAACCCGGCAACTTGCGTGCGTTTCAAAGGCAGTATAAACTATTATAAGGCGCGCGGGACTTCCACGGCCGTAATTCAAATAATTTTGCGTTCTGTTTGTCCTCTTTATGTATGGATATGGGAATAGGATCAGAACAGAGCAGGATATTTAAATAATTGTAATACTGAGCGAACTGGCGCCAACATCCATGAAACAATAAATCATCTACCGCTACCTACCAAACTTGAAGGCAAGGATCTTGGCATTATACTTGATACTACTTTCTAGTACTATCAAGTACTTAGTAGTAGATAGTAGTAAGATTCTACGTATTTTGTCATACAAAGCTGGATACACAACAACCTTCACAGCTACAAAGATCGACATGCCTTTTTCAAGATGCACAAACTTGAGTCCCGACGGAAAATATCCGATCTCGTTGTGCTACACAAGATTCTCAGCGGAGCTATTGATTTGCTCTCTCTATCTGATATAAATTTGTATGTTAAATCCCGTATAAGGAACCCGGAGTTCTTCAGAATAAGTCAGCACACTAATAATGTCGGTTACTTTTCTCCCATCATAAGGTTGTGTCGCACATATAATTTGTATTGTGCTGACCCTAACATTGATGCTGATATTCTTGCAGACACCTTATCTTCGTTCAAAAACTCACTCATACACAACATCCATTTTCTAAACGATGACATGAACCTATAGATCCATTAAATCAATCAAATACTAATCGCACTACACTCAAACACAAAATATATAATATACATAAATGTACATATAAAATATAATTAATTGCAAAAATACATGTTACTAGAGCGTGCCGAAGACACTTGTAATTGGGATAATGGGCATAGTCTTCACTATAATGTTTGTTATCTGTGTATCATGTACTTATTATCCTGTTAGTGTCTCTAATAAATAATAAAAATTAAAAAAAAGATAGTAAATTGACGTTTAATAACCACATAGACAACATGTTCACTAATGCTTCATCTATGTTTGGTTTCGTCATCCGTGTTAGCAAACACTTTTTTAGTATTTAGTACTTTCAAGACATTATGTTTCTCATATGTTCATAGTATTTTTGAATACGCTTCCCAGGTATGGAACCCAAGCTACACAGTCCATTCACTTTAGGTAAGCCACTTGCATTAGTGTGAGTAATACCCCCCCCCCCCTGTATCACGTAAATTGTGTAGTGGTATTCTTTTTTTAAAGCTATTCCATTCGCCAATTCAGTATCACCCTGGCAGTCACGCGGAGCGGTCGTTTAATTGTTTAATATTTTTTATTAAAAAATACGGTGACTGCAAGATCGCGATACTGTGACCACAGACTTAAATCAATTTAATATAAATTTAGATGAGGATTCGGAGTCCGATACAGACGACGATAGTTTATCTTATTGATTAAAATTAATTTTAAGATTTTTAAATCATTCAACTACAATTGTACCTGCTTATATGTAATTTATTTTAAACTGGCTATAACCCATCAAAAATAAATTGCTTTTGTTATATATTTCGGCCGCCAGTTAATGCTGAGAGAACAGCGCTACCTAGAGTAGCGTCTTGATAACGTTAGTGATGGACATTATTAAAAAAAGAATTATGCTTTTTTTGCTTCTTATACCTCATTGTAATATTATATCACATTATTATTGGAGCATCCTGGTAGCGTTGGTGACGGAAAGATTTTCAATATAGTGAAATATTTAAAAAAAATCCAATTTAGAGTAGGTATATTATTTAAAAAAGCATTAAATCAATGTTTTCGTATTATTTAATAACAATTTTGAAATCGTATTATTTATTTTGAAAACGGAATGAGTTTTTTTAAATAACTTATACCTATGCTTATTTAAAGTTAAGAAACTAAAATAATATTTTCTATGTATAGTTTTCTGCTGTGTGTATGTGACCTCTCTGGCCGACTTTTCAGGGTTGATGTGCTGATGGCTGATGCGAAACGTCGGCCAGAGAGGTCACATATACACGGCAGAATATCCCAGAAAACTATACACAGAAGATTCTGAACGGCCGTGAAAACCTTAGAACATTATAAAAATAATATTTATATTTATTTTTTGCGTCTATCATTTACTCAAAAAAGAATGTTATGAGATTTTGTAAACGGACTGTTACTCACACTAATGCAAGAGGCTTTCCTAAAGTGAACGGACTACACAAGAGCAGAATCGAAAGCGTCCAACATAGCTTTTTAAAGTACCTTAACTTTCGTTCGTTTCGGTCTCGTGTTAGCCATGAAGATGCTGAAAAACACTTTAACAAACAGACTTTAACTTTCCGTAGAAATTTAGCGGACTCTGTAATGTTATTTACAATCGCATACAATTTAGTTGATACTCCAGATCATTTTCAACGTCTATCGTTCCATTTCTCAAATCGTAACAGCAGATAGTCATCTCTACTTTTCATCTCCCTCTTTGCAAGACCAACCCTAAACAAATATACGTATTCTCACTCATTGTATGTTCCCTTTGTTATTTATCCCTGCCCCTCAAAGACAGTGAAGAGTTTTTGCGTGGACGCCTTCCCGTCCCACTCGCACTCACACGAGTGTCAACGGAATGGTGAGCATGGCCATTTTAGCAATGAAAAATGCCTAACATGGGTGGCGAAAATGTAGGGCCGATATGGGAGCTATTTCTCATATAACAGCCCTGGGTGTGTGGTGGGCCCCTCTTTTCCTCTCCCCTGTCTCTTAGTCGATGGGCTCATGACTGAGCATTTTGTTCAGCTTCTACAGCGTGAACTATTTTTCTCTTCTTCACTATTCTGGGTCATGTGGAGAGCAACAAAGAGCGAAGCTCTGGTCGTCTCTTGGTCTTGGTACATCTGATTTGGAAAAAATCGTTTTGTGAAATTGGGAGCAATCTGAAAAAAATTTATTTAAAAATGATAATTTTAAACAACTATGGGATTTTAAAATATGTATGCGAAATTTTAAATATTTCATCCCTCAATAAATAAATGACTTTTTTTACTCCCTTTCTTTTAACTCGTAGCGTCTGCTTGCTTGTCTGTCGAAAAAACTTTGGAACGATTTTTAACCCTTTTCCCGTAATCCAATCAAGCTGAAACTTGTCAGGCAGACTTGTGGCGACGATTAAAATGATCTAACAAATTTTCGTTTAAAAAAATTAATAATTATAGTATATTTTTGATTTTTCGAAAATTTTTATTACTCCTTTTCGTAGCGTCGCCGGACTCAAGCCCAACGCGTGGGGTAAGCGCCAAACCTGTTTCGACTAGTAGATGAGAAAGGTAGTATAATAAAAACTTTGTTTTTAAAGGTTAGTTTTTTCTGTCTCGAACAGAGAAGCTCCACGGGAATGAACATGGCGCGGCTATTTTTTTTCTTATAAAATTTCCAATACAATTATAGTTTAATGTGTACCTTTATAAGTTCCAATCAAAATATTTAATCATATCCTTGTAAAAAATCACCCAATTATTATCTGAATTTCAGACTTCCAGGGCGGCGTAATCCCTTAACGTAAAGGAATATTATGTAATGTTTCATTTTAGAAATCCTTCATGAATTTATTAATAATCATGAAAATGATTTTAACCAAATCAGAAGGAAGAAAATTCCGTATATCAAGTTATTTATGGCGTATTACTAATAAATGTATAGTAATCAAATGTACCCAATAAGATGTTCTCACAAATCATAGTAACTGAGTTATTGGAACACACCTAAACACGTCATTTTATAAATTATATAAACATCTCTTCCTGATCCTGGATTACCTGCGATGCACCTAAAATAGACGTATTCCAAATAAAAACGAATACCAAATCTACATGTCATGTTAGTAGCGGATTTACGTCAAAATTGTTTGAAAGAGGAGAAAAAATACAAAAATAATATTTTTTCAAATAAGGGATAAAGGTTAGCATTTAGCATGCAGTCCCAATTATTTTTAATTAGTTTCATCGAATTTAATGGTGGCTGTAATTAAAATTATAGAGATCTTGATAAAATGATATAAATAATATATTATATAAATTAATAACACCCAAACGTTATTATATAATTATACTACACGTAAAAATCCATATAATAAAATGGATAATGTGCATAAACTCTCGAAAGGTGTGCTCTGGTATCATGATACGAATATTATGATGCCAGAACTTGCTTTGGCTTATTCAGCCTCGAATACCAGATTTACGGTTAAAGAAGGACTACGAATACCGAAGGTCATAAATAAATATGGACAAAGAACATTAAAATATGTCATACCAAAAATATTTAATAAAATCCCATGTCGTGTCAAAATGGATATTAATAAAAATGGGCAAAATACAGAATTAATGAATATGTTATTAAATAAAAGAGACTTATTTTGATTTTGGTAATATTTGTATTTTTTCTTGTATTGTTGTATAGTATTGTAGATTTGTATTTTGAGTTTATAAGATCTATTGTAATTAATTAATATGAATGTATTTCTGGTAAATACAATTTATTTATATATATGTATTGATGCACCTACAGACAAATATCAATGTGATGTTTTGTGGGTCTGAGATGTAAAAAAAAAAAAAAAAAATTAATAAATAAAAAAAAATAATAAAAAAAAAATTGTAGATAAATGCGAATATTTTCAGCTCACAATATCATTTCTATCATAAATGTGAAGATTTGAAGTATCCAATTAACTGTCAATATAATAGACATTATACTTAATAAAAGAGCGCTGATATACCTATTATTTCATTATTTTTTTAAGGAAACATACAGTACAATAATACATAAGGTATATTTTATCTAATATATTTTTTTAAATACAACTCGCTTCATGATTGCTCCGTGATGGCAATTTTTCTGCAATCATTTACAGTGTTTTTTAGTGAAATACAAGGAAACGTAAAGTTATATATCACGGGCGAAGCCGGGTAGTAATGCTAGTTACTATACACTGGTAAAAACAATTTACACTGGTAATTCACTTACCCAACTAATTGAGAAACAACACATTTGCAAACAACCTTCCCTGACATAAAACAAAAACTGTCATATCTACAAGCACACATACACTATTCAGCTACTCCGACACGGGCCAATGCTGGCGGAGTGGCTGGATTCACAAAGAGGGTGACAGCATATTAATTCCCTTTTGGAGAATACAGCGTGTCAACTCCCATTTACTGCCAGTCTCCGAGTATACAAATATTATAATTGTTGCATTCCGTAATATTTAACATCTTTCTTTTTTTATTATAAAAACGCATTTTTTTCAATAACTGAAAAATAAGTTTTGGTAACATTATTTATATATAAATAAAAATAAATTACTTCGTACAAAATCTTATTCTTTTTCAGTGGTTCCTCGTTGCGAAGATGATGTCTGCCATGTTTTTATTATTATCCGAGCGTGGCTAAGGAGCCCTATTCTGGAACCGCACACTTTTTCACAAGTTGTGCACTCGCATCCGATGGCTAGTGGGGTTCTGAAAAAAGGGTTTTCTTTTCTACCTTTGTTCCTTTAGTATTATACCACTATTTATTGAATAATCTACACATTTCGGAGCCGATGGTCCCTTCATACAACGCATACTTAAAATTAAAAAAACTATAGACATTTACTAATTATAAAATGTTAGTGAGTTGAATAACTAATTAGGAACTGATGTCTATGTAAATTTTATTTAGTTCTTTGCTGTACTTATATACATTTGATAAGGTTTAATTTTACTATGTCTGCCTCACTAGAGAGCTCTGTGTTGAGACAGGCAAAGTTTACAATTATAACTTATTTACATATAAGTACATTTTATACAAAATAGGTTTAAAAAAGTACATTTTATACAAACAGGTTAAAAAAAGATTAATCATCGTCTACACTCAGCCACATGTAAATATACCCTTATACAATATGCTATGAAATTTAAGTTCTCAATTTGCTTGGATGAATTACAAAAGTCACTATAATATTTTCTTTGCTATTAACACTAATTTCGTAAATTTCTAATTTATCTTAATATAATATTATGTCATTTGTATGTAGAATTTTTAACCCTTGTTAATATCAAAATAATTTTTAATGGTTTGTGTCCACAATATGATTAGGAAATTCAGAATTTTATTTTTTGAAGAAGTTTTACCTTTATACAAATTACTCCTTACAATCATTACAAAGTTAAATATTTACAAAAAAGTCATTTTTAGAAGAGATATTCTTGTACTCAATTAAAAAAAATTAACAAATGCAAATGTATATTATTCATTCAAAAATAATAATAGAAATATAATCTTTTGGCGCATAATAGAACTAACGTTGTTCAAAAATATAACATTCATAACTGAAAAACGTTTTTTTAAAGGTGGTCTTGCACTTCGGGTGATATTTGAGGGATACAGAAATAAAATCACACATGTACAATTGACCAAAATAGAGAGATACATGTTTTAACATGATTATCTGACAAGATATACATTTTTACAATTGGTACAACTCTTAAAAGCATGTACGTATGTATATTTTAAAAGTATTTTACATATCAATATTAGCTGGTTATAAAATATGGCTATAAAATCAGTTTTATATATGTATGTATTAATTTCATCAATTGTTTGGTGGCGGTTTTGTTTCTACACCTATATCTTTACTCAAATTTCTGTCATCTTAAATGATTAACAAAGCAGGATTAATATCACATTTCACCGGCATAGAAAAGTTTCGGCTTCGTTTACCGGTGGAAATCAAATATTTTTTGACAGATTTATTTTGTCTGTATATGTTTCTTAGTGATTCATCTAATATGTAAATTTATATACATTTTTATAAAACGATTTATGCCTGTCTGGTTAGGTTTACTTTATACTTTTTTAAATAAAATAACCAGGCAGCCAAATCCAATTGTGAACCATTTCTAAACAAATGCTTTCGTTTTGAATGTAACTGAAAACGTAACAAAATTTAATAAAACTTTTTTTCATGTTGGAGGTTAAATAAGACTTGTTTTTTTCGTTTTGAAAAATTCCCGTCGATTACTTTCCCCGCATTCGCCATACGAATGTCTCTGGAGGTGGCCCCACTTATCTTTGGATAGTTTTCTGTCAAGCAAAAAGAAAGGTTTATGGTAGGTTGTATGTTTGAAAAAGCCACGACACATCCTCTTCCTCATCCTCCCCCTCTGCCGCCCAATCGGTTCGAATAACGTTGTAGCATAAAGAAAAGTTAAGACAAATTTGTCCAATTTTTGGCCTAGAGACGCGAATACTTCGTACATGCTATAAGTTATAAGGGTGCGCTGATAAATTATGAAGCATGTATCTTCAAAGTTATTTGAGAGACTTTTGAGTACCCGAACGAAGAGTTGGGTTTAATACACCGCACAGTTGATCTAAAATTAGACTTAGTTATACAGATAGCGACCAACCCACAAATTGCTAAAAATGCGTTATGTACAGTTTTGGACAGCTCACTGCGATATATTCATGTGCTGAAATCGTCCAAGGACTATGTGCTATAATTTTTATGCAAATGCAGTATTTTTCTAACCCACATCGCGGCCAACACTGTTAGATTAAATCATCAAATGTCCAAGTGGTTTGACTATTTTCTGCGGCTAAAAATTTATAAATCATTGACAAATAAAAATATTAATTGAAAACGTCCGTGTGGTATAGATGCATTATGCAACTTTTTAATTCTACTGTTACTGCACGATGATAATTTTGTATAACACATCCAAGTGGGTTGAACGATTTCTTGACCACAGATAGTACTGTTTGTAGAAGGCATCAGACATTTTAAAGAAAGAATCCAACCTATAATACGCGACATATCTTTGTAAATAAAAGTTTTTTCTTACACTTACATTAAAAAGTCACAAGAATGTATTGACAATGAGCCCTTTTTTAAAAATGTGCAATAATCAATTAAATATCGACGTATTAGGTTTTTGTAGAATCAAATTTTTAGAAGTCATTTTCTCTATGACATGTTTTTTGGATCGGTCCCTTTCTGCATACATTACAACTTAATTATTATAACTATTCGAAGTTTTTCTGCGAAATTCATTATTATATGTATTAAATAATATGAATTGAAAAACACGTTTTTATTTCAAAAGTTTTTTCGAGAGACAAACTTCACATTATCAATAACGTATTTCAAGTAAAATTCAAACAGTTACACACAGTAATTAAGAGGATATTTTGCAGGTATTGGGTGTAGGGGTGGAGATAGGATAGATTGGATAGGAGTGGGGATAATTGGTGGTATTTGAATGCTAATTATGTTTACATAACTTATCTTATTATTTTAAATTTCTAAGTTGTCTAATATATCCAACCTTCGTCCTTTAGTGCGACTACATATACTAGTATGTAAAAGTGTTAAATTAGATACTATTATCGAAGATATAAACCACCATTTTGGAATGTTTTGCGATTTCTGAATTTAAATTAAAGTTTCTTAGCATATTTCTCGTGTTTTTCTAATCTGTCTTTTATTTTTTAATAAATATTTTTTAAGAAAAATATACTAAATAAAGGTATATAAATAAATATTACCAACTTAATAAATATGAACAAAGTTTAAATTTCTGAAAGACTAAATCGCTAGACAAATGTCTTACCATTAGACTTAAAGCATTATTATCTGTTGTTATCAGACTTGTTTTAATTAAGTCCCGAGTCCTGCCGGTCCACTTTCTTTTGACCTCCCTGGGGCGACACCCTCAAACAACCTCACATTTCCGGTCGAACTTTTAAATTCACCTTCTACCGCGATTGTATCACGTCCAAAACCAGCCCCGTACTTGTGTTAGGGTTAACGTAAATTCAGCGCAAATAAACGACGAGATGCAGTAAGTACTCCTTTCATTCCGTAATCCTTTTGACCTCTGTTCAGACCCGAGTAATCTAGATTCTGCACCTGAGTTCTGGTACAGCTGTGCGGAAGCTGAAGCCCAGCGTCGGCGCTTACACTATGCACGTGCAGGCTGTACTAGAGCTAGTCCACAATACTTTACCGCTAGATTTCTGCCTAAATTACGAGTTGAAATGTGAGTGAAAATATTTTTTTTCAGAATGTTAAAACAAAATAAAAAACAAAAAAATCTGGGTACTATACAATCCTCTAAATTATTAAGTGAAAATAAGCTAATGAATATTTAAAACAGACTTCCCGGAAATCAGAATATACTCAATTAATAAAATAAAAGCTTTAGCAAACAACTGGCTTACCTCCAAAGGTAGAACAGCAACTGAAAATTTACTCACTGTAATTGCATAATAATGTCTACAAATAAAAATATATACCTATATAAATAAATTAATTAATTAAGGAAAATAAAAAATAATCTTAAACAAAATTTTAACCCTTTTTACATTAAACAATTATTCTACACATATTTACACTTGGACTTATTACTCACTCAACTTTCACTAACATTACACTTGATACTTTGTAGATATATAATTACTACCTTATGAAAATAAATATCACTGACGAATTCAAAAAAATATTATAATTGTGTTCTATAACGCCACTCTGGGACAGGCGTAGCCTAGTAGAGTGGCATAATCCACAAATTTAACAAAAAAAAATGTGTAATGTATCTTATATTTTATTGTTAAACTAGTATTAAGTACCTTTATTTGTAAACAAGGATTTTTTTTAAATAAATAAATAAAAAAGAATGCAAATACACAAATAAAAGCAATTTCAAAGTTTTATTTAACAAAATTCTAAAATAATAATAATAGCATGGAACGCGTTAAATCTTCTTCAAGGCTTCAACGCCATATTCTCAAAATAAATTTGCAACATTTTTAACAAACATGAAACACTTTACAGAATATACACCATCGATTTAAAAAATTAAAAGAGAGTTTGATCGACGCCAATAACTCCCCTTCTTTGCGCCTAAGTACAGCAGCCGTTATTCGTTACGACTTGCACGTCGTTAAGAATAACGACGAGGGAACGGTTTGTAACGATAAAATGACGTACTTAAATTGAGGTACGGGATGCTGTCAAATGTGTCACGTGACATTTTCTCGGCGCGAATAAACAGTCCTTAACAGATTAATTTCCAAAATAAAATGCGATAGCCTTACAAAACTTAATTCTTAAAAATTGTACATACACATAATTATAAAATGTATTTTTTCACTGATTTTATTAAATTTTCAGTAGATATTCAGTAATATTCAATAATTTTATTTTAATTCCTGGATATTGTTTTTAATTCGTAAAAATATATAATAAACTATATATGATGTTCTAAACCTCGAGTACAAATCTTCGAGGGATCTTACTTTTTAAGAATATTAGTTATGAAGATAAGTGACTTGATATCGCGTTTTTTTAAATATATTTCTGACTTATCTTCTGTAAAATATTTGACAATCTTAAAAGTATCTTATATCAAATATTATAAATTCATTCGCTCAAGCAAAACACTTTTATAGAGAAATTCTGTTTCAATTTCTGCCAAGTTGACAATCTGACACCAATTGAAAATCTTTTAAAGGTTGACAAATTTAGATATTTTTTTTTTCACTTTTAAAATTTTCGAGTAATATTCTTGAAAATTTTATTTAAGATTAGATCTAAAACATTCTGTATATCGATGAGCTCACTAGTGTAACTCTAACACAAAGCTGATTGAAAATCTTCAGATAGCCTTAAATTAGTTAAAATTGCACTGGTCAGTAGTGGAATGGTATCTGATATATATTTTACTCTATGTACTTGTCCGACCATGATTATACATCTATGTAAGTAATAAATTTCTATTCTATTCTCATTTATGTACGTAATAAATTTTGTTTGTTGGAGTATTATGATTCTTTTCTCATTAATTCAATAAAATTTACTTTATCGACACTAAAGTGTAAAAATATTATCTATCCAGTGCTATTCTGTAAAAATAAATAAAGGCCTTAAAAGTTATAATTCAAGTTACCTCTTAAAAAAATCTCTCTCTCTCTGTCTCTTACGTTACTTCAATCGCTCAGGTTTGCAATAGAAAACTTCTCGCTCGCTGATAAGTACTTCTTGATTTACTATCGCTGGAATACACAACACACGGTGTCTGGTCACACAGCTGGGCGGTTACGTTGTCGCTTTATCTGTGGATTTCTAAGTCGCGCTTGTCAACACAGTCCGCAGTAGCCGGTCGATCTCTTTTTATAGGTAAAATCGCCTTCTCGAAGTTTCCCGAATCCGACCGTTCGAGAGTTACCGTGGACGCGGGACGCAGCAGAGGGCACTTAATTAATCATAATTTGAATTTCAAACTTATGTTCTTCGACGAGGTTCACACAAGTTGGCGGGGAGTAAGCGCGGTGGTAACTTCTGGGGTAGCGCGGCGAACTGTGACGAACATAAGAGTAAAAAGGATTTTTTCCCCTATAATTTGAGGCCGTGAGAATGTCACGTATTTCGCGTACCTCAATCCGTCTTGCCGCCCTCCGATGGGTGAATAAGGATTGGCCTCTCCCATAATCTGTCGCCCCGCTAAGAGCGTACTAACTATAGAAATATTCAAGCCCACGTCTCCTCGATTTGTTTGGTAAAGTTACATAATAATGTGCTTCACGCGCCGCTGTTTTACGACAAAAAAATGTGTCGCTTATTTTTTTACGTAATATTTATTTTATTCGGCGACATTCCGTTAAGGCGATCGTCTGGCAAAGTCAGCAATTTCACAATTTTTCATAGTTTTTATCACATTTTTGTAAACAAAACATATATTAACATTTATTCATCAGGTTTCATATATCTTACACATGGATATCTTCTTAAAATGATACAAACTAAATAATTTCATCAATTAACAAATTATGAAAAAAATGAAGAAAATTTTCTCCACTTTATGGACCTTATGTTATGGTGTAGTCGCGGGAGATGTCTTTTTTACAATAATTTTAATTTCCTTTCATCACCGTTAAATTGGCGTTTATTGGAAAAAAGACATTTAATTGCTTGATACGTACACACTTAATACATATAAATATAGGATTATATGTAACAGGCCTCTCGTCCACTACTACCTCGCTAGATATATATAAATACCTATTCTGAAGTATGTAGCTTTTTATCACTTTATTACCTTAGATCGACATCTAATATTTATTTTAACAGAAAGTATATACAGTAAAAATCAAGAGCAAAAAATATTAAAAAATATAAAAGTATCATGCGAGATGCAAGAAAAAATGGAAATAAATGCAAACGATAGTTTTACGTTTCTTATGATATCCGTGTCTTTCGTGTGGATCCACAAAAGCAGTGGCAAGCTGAATAAAAGCAAAAGAAAAAAAATAGGAATCCTAAAAAGAAACAAGAGAGAACCTAATTTGCTATATTGCGAAGTAAACGATTACCTTAAACATATTAAAATTATTTCAAAGTCTGTCAATTTATTTACTTACAATTTATTTTTTACTACTATTATTTTTATATTATTTATATTTATATTTTACTACTTTTTTTTTACTACTATATAAAAATACTATTTTTAAAAGAAGTTTTGAGTTTTTTTTTTTCAACCTTTTTATATAGTTGACAACTTTTTATTTCAATAATCAAAAGAATGGATATTGCAGGCTCAGTTTTCCTGATGATCATCTTAATCTGCAGATTAATACGGGATAAACGTTTTGAGTGGGTGACTATTGAAATTTTGAATACTTACATACTTAATTTATTATTTCAGAAGCAAGTTTGTAGAACAGCATAATCATGCATATGAAAATAGAAACACACTTGTTTTTAAGTTCAACTTATTTATTTAGTGATTCGTTTCAACTCATGGGGGGGGGGCATTATCAATCTAAGTACATGCAAAAACTTGTATTTATGTGAAAACTTATAAAATTATTTGTGTAATTTTAAGAATTTAAGTAGGTTTTTGTATTTTGGCATGATTCTAAGAAACGGTTTTGTTCAAACACTAATTAAAAACTAATGAATTTTAATATGTGCATTTATGGGAAATAATAGGCATAAAATTTTATATAAATGAGGTAGAGACAGCATTATTCATAATTATTCTTTTTTTATTATAGTAAAAATTTATTATGTTCGCTATTAATTATGTTATCAATTTCAGTAATGTTAAAAAATTAAATTGGAATAACTTAAACATAAAAGTGTTTTTTTTATATTCGTATGTATATTACATGATTATTGATACACTATTTACCTGAATTTCCGGAACCCTGGATGGAACTCAATTTTAAAACATTCCACAGGATTTATCGGGAAAAATTTAGAATCTAGATAAATATTGACATACAAGTTTGATTAATGTTTTTTTTTTTTAAATCAGTGTGATTAGTATATATTGTACGTGTGTTCTACGCGAAAATTCAACTAGAGTATCATCTTAAAGTTTTTAATTAATAAAGTCCGTCGGCGTGAGATTATTCAAACCACGTTTTTCCGGGTTGATCTTACCCACATAGCAAAACATGGCTGTTTTTCAGGGCTACAGAACTGGGTCTTTAAATACTTTGACAAAAACATTATTTATGTCTGCATTTAAAGCGAAGGGTATCGAAAGGATACTTTTGAATAAAAATTCCTCCCTTTCTACATTATAAACCGTTATATGTAAATTTTACATAATATTTAAAAAATTAACCCACAAAATAAATCATCAAATTATTATAAATTATCCAATATGGGAGAACCAAAAACCACGTGCCCCGATCAAGGATTCAGGGTCGAGCTACGTAATTCTTTCATTTATTTTATTTGGCACAATTAAAAGGTACAGAATATGTGATCGATAAATCTGCACAGATCGGTTTGCACATAATCAATAATTTTAAAATAGTTTTTGTAAGAGAAAGCAGCACAAAATGTCTTCTGGTATTAATAGGAAAAATACTACATTCCACTCGGCGCAAGAGGAGGGGTCAAAGCGTTACGGGTACATGGGGGGGGGCGTTCAATGAGTTTGAAATGGAAACACGTGGTTTATAGATGCTCCCTAAATTTCATATTTACGTCCTATTTTCAAACACAAACTGTTGTATGAAGTTTTTTATTCTAATTCTAATTCACAATGTTGTGATAATTTCTAATTATTGATTTATAACTTACACTAAATTAAACTGTACAGTTACTTGAGTTACTTTTATCATTATTTTTTCATTTCGAGATAGTTTCGAGAGTAGCAGTCCCTCTCGTCATCAGGTGTAATTAATAAATACAGAATTTTGTCGAACCTATTCGAGAGGGAATGCTTCTCTCGAAACTATATTAGTGATAAAAAAAACTCCACGTATGTATGTGTTTCACAGTGTTTAGTTTAGTGTACGTTAAAGTAATCAATGGTTTACAGTAAATTTATATTTTTGACAATATTTAACGTTACTTTGAAATGCAATACAATACAGGTACTAACATTGAAGTCGTGTTTAGACTAAATCTGTATAAGACCAACAAAATACAGTAAAAAATATGTAGATTAAAAATTATAAAAGACAAGTGTTATTTTAAGTATTTTATAATAAATAGAATTTTTTTTGAAGAAATGCTTGGCCACCACGTTATGTACTTGTCAAACTTGGAACGACAGTCTGCAAAGGCTGTAGGTACGACCGGTACGCCCTTCCGCACCCTAATTAAACCGGACCTAACCCTGGCCTCGACTTCCTGTTATGATAATTTAATTAAATATTCGCACCCTCAAAACGATTTTCTCATAAGCTTTAACGAGACAGAGGTTTCTGAGTGGACTTTAATGAGCCCGAAGGCTTGTATTTGCTAACAACATTTTACGCAGGTAAATGCAATCATAACAATTAATCGTTTTTTAAAATTATTTTATTTTTTGATATTTAAGTAGATTCGTAGTTATTTGATAATTTGATTCATAAAAATCATTATTCATTTATTTATATTTAAGTATTTCTGTTAATCAGATTTTACTTCTATATGTTGAACTATCGGTATGATACTCGTATATATTGACGGTCTCTACGTATACTTTATCATATATGTGATTACGTAAATGTATAATCTGAAAAAGATCGATTTTCGTTTAATATATGCCTTGTTTGAAACGAAAAAAAATTTTTTTAATGTTTTCCGAAAACATTTAGTAAATTGGAAAATTTAAGATAAGTATACGTAGTGACTAGAGCCTCCAAATATTCGTGATTCCAACTATTCGAATATCGATTAGTTAATGATAATATATTCGAATATTCTAATATGTTCGTAAAATTTTTAAGAAAGGAATAATATACTTCGGATGATAAATACAGATAAGTACATTCTATATATTTTAAAAAAACATAATAATTGTAGAGAATTTATTTATTTTAATTTAATTTATAAAAAACAACAAAATAATATGTGTTATCAAAAAACAACAAAAAAATATATTGAAAAATAAAGTTGAAATTAGAAATACAAATTTTAAAAAAGCACAAAAAAATATATTTCAATTTTGTAAATATACATATCTAAAAACAATAAAAATTTAGATACAGACGAGTCAGTATTCTCTCAATAACTGACAAAATTTTAGATATGTTTATATTACATCATATTTCACACCCCACGTGCAAATTTTTTTTTAAATTATTTTGTATATAACTTCTTGTTGTCGGCTCAAGTATTTATGAAAAAGCCGACTCCATTGTTGACAAAAAAAGTGTCTCAACCGTAAGTGCTTTTTGTAATAAAACTGTAAAGATAAGCATGACTTTAAAAAAAAGGCAAATGCAAAAGACGTCCGAAAGCGGTATATGTACTTGAAAACCTTTGCAATTGACTTTCAGGGTTCGTAAACCTTAGTTTCGTTTGGAAAAATATTAAAAATCTTATAATATTAATATGAGCGAATACTTTACGAATACTTTTTAAAGTATTCGAATAACGAATACTTAAAAACAGGCGAATATATTCGAGTTTCGAATATTCGGATTGCAGGCTCTAGTAGTGACCGTAGATTTATAATTTTCAGTGGAATTTGAAAGCTATTGAAGGTAAATTAAATTAGCCAAAAATAAAATTAGACAATTTTTATTTATTTGTTACTTTCCAAAACACATAAATCTATTAAATACGCAATACTAATAATTATAAAGTAATTTAAAATGTCATTTTATTTCAAATAAATATAATATGTTATTATGTTCTAAATAATTAATCAATTAAACTACATATTTTTAGAGAAAAAGTATAAAAAGAGAGAATAAAAGAAGAATATGAATGATCGAGTGACGAATGATACCTGAATTACTGTTGTGATGTGAACCTGCGTCTAGAATAATAATTGATTTAGCTTTCTTCTTCACTCCCGTCTGAAAGGGTAAGATTTTTATCACTTTTTTGGGTTTTTATAAAGATTATAAAGAAAATAGAGATGTGTACACGGAATAACAAATTAACGTTTTTGCTATAAGAACAGACTAACTTTCTGGTCTCCTGAAATGCGGCTCGAACCCTTGACCACTGAATGACTAGGTTCATTTTAACGATTAAACCAATAACTACTTCAAATGCTTTTACTACCTCCACCCTAACCAGTTAAACTTCTCTATAAAAGATTTCCGTATAAATAACATTGTCTCTGTATTCTTCTATAATTTATCTTTATTAATGATTATCCTTTTGTGAACAAAAAATTGTGTTTTTAGAACATACCTATATATAAAAATATTTTGTAATGTTGACGTTATATAATGTACCCCATACATATCAAACATAACAAGCGATAAAGAGGTTCTTCTATCAATCTCCAGATCTTATACGTTTCGTGTTGACTTTGTCTACCCTTGTCTATGTCAACGCGCCCTCCAGAACCCCGTCTAAGTTAAGATGCGAGCAATGGCGGACTTAACATGCCCTGAATTACATTTTGTTAAATGAGGAACCGTACTAATAGTGTCTTCCTAATATTTACTTACGTAAAACTAAAATATAACAACCTTTTTACCTGTCAAATAATTAATTTAATTCAAGTCATATTAGTATCAAAGTATTATTAAAGTAGACAAACATCAAAATTAAAATGGTTACCGTACTCTTAATCTTTTTAAGAATATCACTATTTGAAGTTTTAATATTGTTTCTTAATACAAAATACATTAACGTTATTTTATTAAACATCTATCCACGCCTATCACGTGGCCTATAAATAAACCAATAACATATAAACAAATAAAGATTTAGAGGTTTACACCACCATTTTTTACACATTTTTACACAACACATTTATATAAAATATTTTTTACTTTATTTATTATTATTATTAAAAAATTAAAAAATTGGCTGATTTCTAACAATTTAAAGTTAACATGATAGGTGTATATTTAAACGTATTAACATTTTAAAAAATGAGGGTAAACACAACACTGTTTTATTTATTTTGAATTGTTAGAACGTTTTTCTCCCACTGTCAATAACAACACGTTTACAACTAAATTAAAAATAATTCGAGACAGTATTTATAGGGATTGGGTGGGTGAAATGGTGGTGGGGGTCGGGGGCGGGGTTAGAATGGATAGGAGTGGAGAGGTTATGGATGGTATCTGGATGTTAATTATATTTCTATTATTTATTTTATTATTATTAATTTCTAAGATCTCCAAAATGTTCATTCTTCTTCCTTTTCTGCACCCATATAACAATTTCGAATCAAACCTATGTCCCTCCATTCTGGCATACTCTGCCATTTCTGAATTTAAACTAAAGTTTTTTACGGCTCTTTTATGCTCTTCTCATTTTTTAAAATATTAAAAATGAATTTCTACAATGTTACAAATAAAAACTTGAACATTTAAACGTATTATATTATTCTTTGACATTTTACTCGAGACTCACTTTTTCAGAATTTTGGAGGTGATATCTCAGATAAAATTTAACCAATTTTGTTCAGATATTGTACACATCTTACCAATAATATTAGCTACGGACAGAGTGTTTTTTTCATAAAATGTTCATAAAACAGATTTTTTTTTCATAAAATGATCCGTTTGCTAATTATAATTTTTTAATTTAGATTTTTTTTTATCTCATTTGCTCATTTTTTTTCGATCATAGACATAACATCATATAACAAGAAACATATGTACTTTTTCATTTCACTCTAACCCTGGCAACATTATTATCTCTACCAGCTGTGCCCGTCGCGAAGAAAGACCTTTGCCAAACAGTACGTTACTCAGAGATTTTGTAATTCTAAAAATAATTCATTTTCATCATAAACTTAATTTATTTTTGGATGCCTCAAAATAAGCCCCCTTAAGAAGTACGTGTAAAAATCAATGGATCATTCACAATATTGTTTCATATTCGATAAGTTGCCAATTAGGATTGCGTCAAGTCTATTTGGCTGTTCAACTTGTATATGTATATGTAATGAGTAACTTTTTGATGTTAACGCTCGCCTAGTGATCACTATTTTACTTCCTTTCTTTTAACTCGTGGCGTCTGCTTGCTTGTTTTCTTGACGAAAAAATTTTGGATTGATTTTTAACCCTTTTTCCGTGATCCAATCGAGCTGAAACTTTGCAAGCAGACTCTTGGCGACGATCAAAAAGATCTTTTAAACTTTCGTTAAAAAATAATAATAATTATGGAATAATTTTGGATTTTTAGAAATTTTAATGTTTTTTTCAAATTGGATCATTAAAAAAATTTGATTACTACCAACGGCGCCGGCGGCCCGATAACGTCACGGAATATTTAAAATTTGAATTACTCCGTTGGTAGATATAATAGGTACTTCACTACGAATTTCGAAAATTTATGACAATTGGTTCACAGATGACAGCACACTCCGGTTTTTTGGGAAGAAATCAAATAATAAAGAGATATTTTTAGAGATTTTTGACATAGATATTTGTCTATAGATGTTTCATTTTCAGTCAATCAATTATTACATGTTGGTAAACTTAATTTACAAAGAAAGGGAGTAAAATACAAACTTGGTTTTTATGGGTTAGTTTTTTACTTCCTTTCTTTTACCTCTTCCTTCTTCTCTTCTTGCTTGCTTGTTCCTTGACGAAAAAATTTGGATCGATTTTTAACCCTTTTCCCCATCCATCTGATCCAATCGAGCTGAAACTATGCAAGCAGACTCGTGGTGACGATCAAAATGATCTATCAGATTTTCGTTAAAAAATAATAATAATTATAGTATAATTAAGGATTTTTCAAATTTTTAATGGGTTTTTGAAATTGGAATCATTACTAAAGCTACCAACGGCGGCCCGACGTCACAGTAGCCCAACGCGTAGGTTAAGCGCCATACCTGTTTCCACTAGTAAATGAGAAAGGGAGTACAATAAAAACTTGGTTTTTATGGGTTACTTTTTTTTACTTTTTTAGTTTTTTTTTTAGTTTTTGCGTCTGCTTGACGCAAAAACTTTGGATCGATTTTTAACCCTTTTTCCGTAATCCAATTGAGCTGAAACTTTGCAGGCAGACGATAAAAATTATCTAACAAATATTCGTTTAAAAAAATGTAATAATCATAGTATAATTTTGTATTTCTTTTTTCGAAAATTTTAATGGTTTTTTCAAATCGGAATCAATACAAATGAGTAATAACCCCGACGCGTGCAGTAGACACGAAAACTGATTCAATGAGAAAGGGATTATAATAAAAACTTGGTGTTTATGGGTTAGTTTTTTAAAAAAATTTCGTGAATGAACTAGAATGCATGGATATACGAGTCAAAATGAGCAATTTGATTGTATGCTGTTTACTGTACATGGATGATACAGTATTCATAGTAAATAACGAACAGAACTTAAAGAATCTAGTATGTAGAATGTATGATATATGTAAGGAATGTGACATTATCAGTCGTGACTTACATATACGAGTATAACGTTACGAGTCAAAAGTGACGTTATTCGAAAAGGAGGACAATGTATGAAATTGTAGTAATTATTACATATTTGGAACAAGTAAAAGAGTTTGTGCATTTTGAAAGTTTATTCAATATGAATAGAACGACTGAGAAAGATATCAAAAAGGAATAAAGTAAACGGTGCTTTGATTTAATAAATTATATTGAAAACTTGTCAACCGAAGTACTACACAATAGAATTATGATGAGAAAGTGGAGAAGAACGTAAGTAGACTGAATGTAGTGGAAACGAGAATACTTAGGTGCCTGTGTGAGAATTCTATCTACAGTACAGAATGAACAAGTAATAAAATAATGAAATTTAATCTTAAAATAGTGAGTAGAATTATAAAAAAGTCACTCAGGTGGTTTGAACAAATTGAAAAATGAACAAGGAAAGACTAATAAGAAATATATATGGCGCAAGAAAAGGGTGGCCGTGGAAGAACTGGCAGGACCAGATAAATCAGATACCTACTGAAGGATGTTATTGTAAGGAATCTATACAATCTACAAGCATGCAAATATGTATGACTGTCGATGTGGTAGATGAGTTATGTATCAGAACAGAAGAGAACATTTTCTCTGCTTACCTCCTCTGGGAAGCGGCGTGATGATTCTTTAGTTACATGTAGTAGAAATAAATTTAAGATTAAGATATTAACAAAAAATATTAACTCGAGATAAGATTTTTTACATGTAAACTATGCTCTACCTAAATATACATATTTTATGAATTACTAATAAAAATTTAGGATTGAATATAAATTTATATACCTATCAGCATTACGAATAAATTTTAGACAAAAAATATTCATTCATTCGAGCGCTGAACACACTTGGAGAATTCTAGTAAAATTGTAGAAGTAAGTCAAATAATATTACGCAAACAGTAATATTAATAACGCACATAAAGCCTTCCTACACGAACCAAAAGGATCGAGTCTGAGGGGGAAAACCGAGACGGTGGGGTGGGTAAATAATATAAAGACGATCCTGCAAGGTAGGCAAATGCACAGTAGACTAGAGCACTACGGCGACCACAAAGGAATGGATGACTATGTCAAGACTATACACAGAAAAAATTTCACCTGGCATAAACTGCACACAAAAAAAGTTTTCAATTTTACTTACTAATTTCATACTGGTAAAAAAACATATAATATTGTCAAGGATTCACGGCGGTGGAAGACGAAATAAAACAATGTAAATCAATTAACATAAATTATAGAAGTCTCACAGATAAAACTATTTATTATTATATGAGAAACATGTATGGAAGTTTTTTTATAGGGCTGCCCAGTGCTTACGACCTTTATGAGTTTAAGTGATCAAAAATTTGAAAATCTTTCGTTTGTTTGGATTATGCTAGAGAAATATGAAGTCTTTCCGCATGAAATAGTATATACAGATTTTGCAGCTGGTGACGATATCTCTATGTTTCAAAGTGGAGTATTAAGCAATATTCTTTTTAATGTATAATGTGTTGTCAGAATATATCTACATATGTAAATAATATAAATCAATTTTACTTTTAATTATAAACAGAGACACTGAAAACAAACTTAATATGCATACTTTTTCGTAACTAATTTCTCACTCGAGAGTATTCCACATGTAGGTAATTTTATACTCATAACACTGTCTTTCTTCGTTCGTTTCTATTCACCCAGAATCTATATGGTCTTGCATTTGCCTGTCAAAATGTACCGTGGTCTAGCAATGGCGTCGTTTGTTGATATAAAGTCCTTGATTCCTGCAATCTTCTCGTACATTTTTGTGGATTCTACGATTTTTAGTTACTTCCAATTTATGTTGAACCATCCAGGATGCTGGTAAATCGTCGATTATGAGCAGTTCCTGACGTTTAACAATCTGAAACTCTTAGATAAGTTTAAAAAAAATTCAATGTGTGCAATTCATTATGCGCGTAATTTTTCTTTGTGTAATTTTTGCTGCGTAATTTTATCATGTATAAATTCTTCCTATGTAAATAAATCATCTAACCGGACTGCGCTTTCGAAATAAATAAGATTGCAAAAGAATAAATGAATAAATAAATAAGATTGCAAAAGAATAAATGAAAAAATTTGTCAGTTTTCATAGCTGAGATGACTGTAGGTACTGACTTCAGATGCGATTCCGTATAGTGCGAGTAGTATAATTTTATTAACTTGTTGCATAAAACATTGTTGCATAGGTTATTTTAGAATTTTATTGTTTTTACTATTTTTACTTTCAAATTGCTTATATATGTGTTTGCATATTCATTGTTTTTCTATAGTATATATATATTTTTAATTAGTTTATTTAAGTAGCTGTTCTTATATTTTCTCATTCTGTATATTTTTTTTTTCGTCTGCTTCACTATAACTTGTATCCATCTCTTGTAATTGATATGGCGTACCAGGTCTCGCTCTCACAACCTGGTTACGCTGAAATAAACTTATTTTTACTATTGTTTTTATTATTATTATTATTATTATATATTATTATTTTTATTATTATTATTATTATTATTATTATTATTAGTATTTTATTTTTTATGATTATTATCATTATCATTATTATTATAATTATAGGTACATACCTACACTGGCATTTAGAAATTTTATAAAATATAGTAGAGCAAATACAAACAGACAGTTACTTAACATAGTAAAGCTCCGTAAAATTTCATATTTTGGTCACATAATGAGAGGCGAAAAATACTCCATCCTTCAGCTCGTCATGAAGGGGAAGATTGAGGGTCGCAGAGGGGTCGGAAGGAGGCGGCATTCCTGGCTTCGAAACATCTGAGAGTGAACCGGGATAAGAAGCGTGGAAGAGCTTTTCCACACTGCCCTGGACAGGGAAACTTTCTCCCAGTTGATCGCCGACGTCGCGCGTCGGGGGGACCCGACAGGGCACATGAAGAAGAAGAAGATAAAATATATGTAACCTTCTAGGACCACAGTATTTACCAATGTAACAGAGCACGACTAATATTTAACCCTCGAAGACTGTCTGGATTATTACTTTTGAAGGTTAAAGTGATACAAATATTTTTGACACATATCCAATACCACACAATACGAACGTATTATTACTAAGTATGAATTATGTG
>JADDOH010011355.1:0-61459 GCA_016648135.1 Agrypnia vestita | reverse complement strand
AAAACAATGAAAATGCGGTATTTTATTACATAGAATTATGATTCAGGTCCATCTGAAATCAAAAAAACCATTAATTTCCATCATATTAGAGAGCTCTGAAATGTTAAAAAATCTGAACATTAATATTTTCATATAATATTTTCAGCAAAAACATACACATTTCAGATCATGCACTCTAACGCATTTCCATTGTCATCAGCGGGATGCGTTCTCATGGAGCTGAGGCCCCGCATTCGCTCATCCCCTCTCCCGGGTGCCGCCGCCTGACGCCGAGACACGTATAAGGACAACCACCGCGGCCGAGAACTCGCGCGCTGTCCTCGGCACGGTACCCATCCTCAGCCGGGGCACGGCGATCGGCGTTGGCCCTGAAAGGGGCCTTTGCTCTGTTTCATTCACATGAGAAATTTCTATTATTCATATGACGTGATTACGTCGACTACAGAGCTTGAAAGTTCGGTTGCCTGACGGTAGGCGCAGGCAATGTCCTGTCCGTAACAATGCCTAAGTTTTTCTGCTTAATAATCTGCGAAGAGGCGACCGTAGCAACATGCGTTCAAGCCCCATCCCCAGCCGTTACACGACAGACAGACAACAACATTATTATGTTTGATACTTCAACATCGAAAAATACATTTTCTTATGTCAATTAATATTTCTTAATTATTTGGTTTATTAAAGAAAAAATATTAATTTCTGTGGTTTTATTATTGAGCGATATGTAACACGTATGTCAAGATGATTTTCATTTTATAACGTGAGAAAATAACATTTTTATTTAATACATTTGCATTTTGTATGTTTGTTAGTGAATTGGTAAAACTTTTTTTTTCATTCATTTTGTTCTGTTCTGTATAAATACTTATTTCCCTGTCACCGCGTTAATGAAAAAATACATTTTCTTTATATCAGTTAATTCTCTTTCTCAATTATTATTTATTAATAAATCATGTTGGTTTATTATTTCATATTACTGTTAATACTGTGTTGTATTGTGACTTCACCGGGAATCGAACCCGGAACTTTCGGAAAGGGAGGCCAGTTTCATGCCCACTGGACTACGAGGGCTGTCATCACAATTCACAGTTGTAATTGTGCTAAAGGTCCCAACCTTAAAACCTTATTGAAAAACCTTGAGCTAATTAATGAAACTGCAGAGGACAATATCACGCTAGAGTAAAAACACTATTTTAGATATTGTATATATTTTATTAAAATACGAGCATATCATTTTTTGCTGTAATTTTGCGAATAAAAAACAAAACAAAAATTAAGTCACATCAGTTAAATAAAGGTACAAGTAATTTGAATAAAAACTTCTATCCGTCTCTATCCACTCATCAGCTAAATTTGAATAAAAGAGCGATGAGTGCAGACAAAACAGTAAACCGTGGCATGATACAGATACAGATCACCTACTAATCTTACTGACTCTTATTTTTATTTATATTTACTCTTTTAAAAAATAATCTATATACTTTGGATGTTTTTGTGGTTAAACTTAATATTTTTAATATTTAAAGCATTAACTTTGTGTTAAGACTTTTTTATTTTTATTTTTTTTATTTATTTTTTTTAAATAAATAGAGATGCGAACACGGAATACGTGTCACATCAATATTCTTACTATTTTCAAACTAAGCTAAACGCTTGTGCTATGAAAATAGGACTAACTTGCTAATATGGGCTGAGATTCGATCCCGCGACCATTGGATCACGAGGCGAGTGTCCTAACCACAAGACCAACAAGCTACTCATTTATATTAGTATATAATAGTATAAAATATGTAACAGGAAGCGCTAGTTTAAAATTACATTTTTCATATTATTAATAAAAATAGAAAACAAATAGAGAAACCCGAGAACGTATGGAAACAATCTAAAGCGAATAGACCGTAGGAGATGTATTGGGTTTCTATTTTGGAGGTAGCTTGCCATTAATTTTAGCCGATAAACCAATATCATACGGCCTTTTCAATAATACATCATGGTTGACTATCAAAAGCCTTGGTGAAATCATTATATTAACAATTAACAGTGCTTCCGTTACATAATTCGTGAAAACCATCAGATTTGTCTCAACCGGGCGCCCTTTCCTGAGTCCGTGCTGTTCATCAATTATAAATGTCTCTCTTCGGGAAGCGACGATTCTACTTATTATAATTTCAAATACCTTAGCTGGTGCAGAAAAAATAGGTACAGGTCTGTAGTTTTCTACAGATGACATAGAACCACTCTTATATATTGGAGTAACTTTTGACATGTTTCTGGGAAGATCCCTGTAGTAATGGAAAGATTATACAAAAAATAAACAGATTTTCTTATTAGTTCCACACAACCCTTTAACAGAAATGTTGGAATGAAATCTGGACCACGAGAATGAGTATAATGCATGTTTATTAATTTTTTAATAGTGTCGGACACATCTTTCTCACTGACATTTTGAACATCAATGGAGAATATTGCTTAGCAGTATTAACATTGAATATTACAAACTCATTGAAGTCAAATAATTGACATATGTAATAGCAAATAATTTATCTCCAACAATAGTTCTATTTGATGCAGATACTTCATGGCATGAACATAATATTTCACACGTCAGCAAAAATATTAACAGAGCAAGCCCTGAATGAACTTAAAAACTTTCTCCTAATTCACTGTAAAATAACAATTATGCAATCACAACTTCTTCCCGTTTGATTATGCTAATGTGCGTTAATTTGGATGTCAATGTAGAGTATCTCAACAAACTGGAAGGCCTTAAAAACTTATGTATCCGTTTCATCTTCAACCTCAAAAAATTCCATCACATGTCATCTTTCCGCGATCTTCTCCATTGGCCTACAATCCAATGCCACAAACCATGACTTGTCTCTACTTTACAATCCTCACTCACATCAAGTATCTTACCAGAACGGAACTTCTGAGAATGATCAAGATATATGTACTGAAATTTGTTCTTTTTACCTTCAGTTGCTCCATAGAAAATATATATTGCTTTTGGATATTGTAGGTAATGAAAATCCTTACCCACATTAATTTTATTCTGAAAACTATATACATACTTATTTACCTGTCAATTCATGTATTTTTACCGAACTGAATATATTTTTCAATGTTTACTAAAGACATTGAAAAATACATTTTTTTAAATTTTTTGGTGCCTTAATGTGTTTGTTAGTACATATTTAAGCATATAATTTTGATACTGTAGTTCTTCGAATAAACTATGTCATTATGTTTAAAACAGAAGATGAATATAAACGAAATTAAGTGCCTGGTAAAAGTATTAATAATTATTGACAATACAGCACTCGTTGCTATTACAAGATGACAGGTAAACAAAAACGTCAAAGAATGCCATAGATAAAAATAAATAGACGAGTGCTACAATCTAACCAGGACTAATTTACTCACGCGTCATTTTACGAACGTCTAATTCTTCTAAGTATCTGACTCGTTCAAGTAGCGACTCTGGAATGCGATTTAAGTCAACTAACGCGGAAAGCAGAATACTTACCTTTCACGAGGTCGAGTGGAAAGGTGTAAGGTGGAAGCATTGACTCTGTATTCGGGCCCGAGTCCTTAAGAATAAGTTTCCAAATTTTCAGTCCGATCGGTCAAACGGTACAGATTTGTATCGAAAATATATCAGCGGAGGGGAAGGGTAAAATAATAGAGGGGAAATGTCGCATATGTTACCCGCCGAGTCCTTAAGAATAAGTTTCCAAATTTTGAGTCTGATCGGTCAGGTTAAACGGTACAGATGTGCATCGAAAATATATCAGCGGAGGGGAAGGGTTGAAAGAATAGACGGGAAATGTGAAATATGTTACCCGCCGGGTCCATAAGAATAAGTTTCCAAATTTTGAGTCCGATCGGTGGAAAGGTACAGATTTACATCGAAAATATATCAGGGGAGGGGAAGGCTTAAAATAATAGGGGGAAATGTTCCATATATTACCCGCCGAGTCCTTAAAAATAAGTTTACAAATTTTGAGTCTGATCGGTCAAACGGTACACAGATTTGCATCGAAAATATATCAGGGGGAGGGGAAGGGGTAAGAAAATAGGGGGGAAATATTGCCTATGTTACCCGCCGGGTCCTAAAGAATAAGTTTCCAAATTTTGAGTCCGATCGGTCGAACGGTTCAGATTCTCATCGAAAATAGGTCAGGGGGAGGGAAAGGGGTAAAGAGAACAGGGGGAAAATGTTGCCTTTCTTACCCGCCGGGTTCCACAGCATAAGTATGCTAATTTTGAGTCCGATTGGTCAAACGGTTCAGATTCGCATCGAAAATAGGTCAGGAAGAGGAAGGGGTAAGAAAATAGGGAGGAAATGTTACCTATGTTAGCCGCCGAGTCCTAAAGAATAAGTTTCCAAATTTTGAGTCCGATCGGTCAAATGGTACATATTGGCATCGAAAATATGTCAGGGGAAGGGGAATAGGGGGGAAATGTGGCTTATGTTACCCGCCGAGTCCTAAAAAATAAGTTTCCAAATTGTGAGTCCGATCGGTCAAACGGTGCAGATTGGCATCGGAAATGTGTCAAGGGGAGGGGAAGGGGTAAGAGAACAGGGGAAAAATGTTGCCTATGTTACCTGCCGACTCCCAAAGCATAAGTATGCAAATTTTGAGTCATGGTTCACTAGCTACTTGTGCTCGCGAAGAATGATAGTACGAGTAGGTGATATTAAAATGGATGGATTTATTGCTACTAGTGGCGTACCACAAGGAAGCCACCTGGGACCTATTCTGTTTCTTCTCTTCATTAATGATATAGTAAATTCTTTTAATAGTACTCAATTCTTACTTTTTGCTGACGATTTAAAACTGTTTAAAAGAATACAATGTATAGAAGTTTGTTTGGTATTGCAGAATAATTTAAATGCACTTATCAACTGGTGTAATGTTAACAAACTTTATTTGAATATTCAAAAATGCCAAGTAATCACTTTTTTTAAAATAAAAAATCCCCTCTATTTTACGTATACATTAAATGACATTGCTCTTGAAAGAGTCAAAATTGTAAGATATCTAGGTGTGATATTTGATGAGAAACTAACATTTATTGACAACATTTATTTTGAGGCTTACAAAAGACTTTAACACTATAAATTCCGTTAAATTATTATATACGTCTCTAGTACGAACTCAATTAGAATCTAATTCTCCTGTGTGGTCTCCACATTATACTGTTCACTCCAATAATATTGAGCGAGTGCAGCACAAATTTTTGAGAGTTGTTAATTTTAAATTACACATACCAATAATGGACATAAATTATAATTTTCTATTGTCTCTAATTAACTAACTAGATTATCCGATAGGAGGAAAATTGCTGATCTCGTATTAATGTATAAAATCGTAAATAATTATTACAACAGTTCAGATCTAACGCAGCTAATTTTTTATCACATCCCTTCCAGGAGCACTAGACAAAGTGTATCGTTTCATTGTGACAATGTTAGTGTAAATTATCTCTATAGCTCGCTTATTAGAAGGCTCCATAGGTTAGGAAACAAGTATGGCTACCTATCGGATGTTTTTTCGGAAACACTAGCCGCCTACAAGAAAGCTCTTCTGGACGAATTTGGTCGTTTATAATTAGTTATTGATGTCATGTCTATCTCTTGTTTTTAGATTTTTGAATTTTACATTTCATTTTATTTTACTGTCATTTTTATTGCTTCTTGAGTTTCAGATTTGATTTGTTTACGATTATTTCATTTTGTTGCTTCTTGAATTTCAGACATAATTACTTTAATTTGTTGTAGTTTTATTTATTGTTGACTTTCATACTTGATTTTATTTCATTTGATTTAATTTTGTCATACTTTATGTTATTCACTTAATGTTTTATTTTTCTTTATATATCACTTTATTAATTGTTTTTGATAGAATTATACCTTATCTCCTTTTTTTATTATTACCTATTAATCTAAACATCATTATACACATTGTTTTTTTAATGGTACGTTGTACCGTGTATTAAATAAATAAATAAATAAATATCACTCAAACGGTTCAGATTCGCAAAGAAAATAGGTCAGGGGGAGGGGAACAGGTAAGAGAATAGGAAAAAAATGTTGTCTTTGTTATCCGCCGGGTCCCAAAGCATAAGTATGCAAAATTTGAATAGAATCGGACACACGGTGTGGATTTGTATAGAGAACAGACAGACAGACATTGAGTTTTATAGATATTACCCATATAATACTTAATTAATTGATTTATCATTTTAAAATATGTATGAATGTAATATTTAATACTTTTTCTAGAGTTTATTGTTCTTAAATACATGGAATATAAAATAAAATGCTCTTTTTATTCACATGCTGTGTTTTCATTTGATGTATGACACCTGTCATACAATGTCATTCCCCACTTGGCGGCCATCTTGAATCAGTGCCCTGGCCTTTGTATAGGTGGTGTTGATATTACTCGACTGACCCTAAAGAATAAATATACAAAATTTGGGTCAGATTGGTCCAACGGTACAGATTTGCATGGAAAATATATCAGATGCTGTGGCGGGCAGTGGGTATAAACTTAGGTTATGCTATTAATGACTATATAGCTATATTAACAAATATATATCAGCATACACCTATAAGGGTACATACATTGTTTGAATTTTTTTTAACTGTATGTAATGTACTATTTTCAGTAGTTTCAATCCACAAAAATAACTGCACTATTAAATAAGTATTGTAAACAAGATTTTCTGAATGAATAAATATTTTATATAATATGGATAATACGGCAAAAAATTTCAATATATTTCGAAAACGCTTTATGTATAAATAAATCGGGAATATTACTAATTTCAGATATACGTTTCTTTTTACAAAAATAAATAAAACATTTTATGATATCATCGATGTCATAAATGTCGTCGTAAATAATCATTATGATATGACCATTGGATACGACAGATGGTATTTATATTCACCATATAAATGACAAATAGAATTCACAGAAAAAGTTTTGGGTGGAATTTGTAGAAAAATTGCGCGTCGTTCTCACCTGGCATAGGACCTTTCTAAGAAACACGCTATTCTATGAAAAATTTACTTATCTGTCTAGTAAAATACACGGTTTATGGTGAGTTTTTTCTCCACTTGACTAGATCTATGGAACAAATTTGTTGCGCGCAGTGAGATAAATTAAGAATTGACAGAAAGTTAGGTACAGAAACGTCAGAAATAAAACTTCTAGCCGTAGGAGGAAGTACGGATAGAATTTAAAATAAACTTTTGTTTTAGATAAGGATTATTTAATTATTATTTGTTTCCCAGAATCTTAACAGCTTTTTTGCTTGTATGCGCTGCACGCCACTGATCAGAGGAGGGGGTGTGGTAAACGGTGAGGGGGGAAATGGTACCTATGTTACTCGCCGGGTCTCTAAATCTACGTGTGCAAAATTTAAGTCAGATCGGTCAAACAGTTGATTGGTACGGAAAATATATCTGGGGGGGAGAGGGTACCCACCTTGTCCAAAAGAATAAGTTTCCAAATTTTGAGTCCGATCGGTCAAACGGCACATAATTACATTTGAAATATATCATGGGGTGGGGAAGGAGTAAAATGGGAGGGGGTAATGTCACCTATGTTACCCGCCGCGTCCTAAAGCAAAAGTATGCAAAATTTGAGTCGAACCGGACAAACGGTGTACATTTATATATTATATAGAAAACAGACAGATATTGATTTTTATAGATATAGATATATATAAACTTAATAAAATGTTCTGGTGATTCAAACGCAAAAAGTTTTTTCAAACATGTTGTCACATGTTGTACCTGCAGGAGGAATTAATGAAAACGCAGAATAATGGATTTATTAATTACTCATTAATTAATTACAAAAACGTACAAAGTCTCTTAACACTGTTTAACTTAACGCTATAATTTAAATTAAACTGTTTCGCAATATATCACTCATAAGTAGATACTTTATAATCGCTTTAACACTTTATTTACATAACAAATTAATCAATAAATCAATAACAAATGACTATATTCAGTGGAAAATTTGTAATTGGCATAATTTTAAAACCCATTATTTTATATCTGTAAATATGTTAATATGCTGTTAGTTTTCCCCAAAATAAATAAATTCACTAATCACTAGAACAATCCGTTCAATTTCAGCACGTATTCCTATTCGCTCCGGTTCATTTCGCTACGTAAGAACTTTTTCCATAATATTCGCTCAAATATCGCACACGGGTAAGTACTTCACTTATTTATTTAATTCACACACCTGATGGTAACACTGTTTTCGCTTCGTGATTCGCCGCCAGAGCCGCGCCGCTGGAAACTTCAAAATAACAGTGGCCTGGATCCGTTTATTTACACCCGATAACGTGAAATTTTTCGAACCTTTGAGACTTTTATAGTGTTTTCTCGCAAGTTCTCGTAATTTCCAGATATTCCTGGAACTTTGGAGACGTCTCTCTAAAGCTGTAGCGCTCTAAAGCGCTAGGTTGTTCTGGAATCTTCGGTAGTATTGTGAACATTTCAAACAACTGTCACTTGACATGAGTGCGCGACTCCTTTCAGCCCCGTTAAAATATATATAGATTATTTATAAATACCGTTCATTAAATTAAATGCTCTCTCATTGATTGCATTCATAAGTGCATTGTCAATAAAAAAAAAGTTTACCCCCAGTGTGTGAAATTATATATCTTTTAAGGTGTTATTTACGATTACGAAAAACTTGTTGTTTTTAAAAAAAGTTGTTTTTATTTTAGGGACCGTTTTATTATATTTCGCTCTAGTTAGATGTGGTCTTTCAGGCATAATTTGCAGATTGTTTATATTAGGTCCTTACATATGAAATTGGCGTTTTGCCGTACTGGCAAATTTGATCTCAAATATCTTGTCTTTGGTTAGGAAATCCAAATCCAAATTTATACACCTATTTACTCATGTATTTGTGTTTTGAAAATTATAATTCATTTGTTTTTTCCTCAATTGTTTTTTTCTTTGCGTCACTCAGTTTACAAAATGAAAAACTTGAAATATCGCGTTATTTACGAGTACGAGTTCCACCGTGGCACCAGTGCTGCAGAAACGGCTCGAAGGATTAATGATGTGTATGGCGACGGTGCCGCAAAAGAAAACACAGTGCGTTTTTGGTTCCAACGTTTTCGTTCTGGAAATTTCGACCTGCAGAACAAGCCCCGTGGACGGCCGGAGACCAAAGTTGATAATGAAGAATTGAAGGCTATTGTGGAAGCGGATCCATCGCAAACCACATCCGAGTTAGCTGCAGGCTGCGGTGTTAGTGATAAAACTGTTTTAATCCACTTGAAGCAAATTGGTAAGGTGAAAAAGCTTGAAAGGTGGGTACCTCACGAATTGAGTGAAGCAAATCAACAAACGCGCGTTGACTGCTGCGTTGCATTACTCAACCGGCACAATAATGAAGGGATTTTAAATCGAATCATTACCTGTGATGAAAAGTGGATCCTGTACGATAATCGGAAGCGCTCATCGCAATGGCTGAACCCTGCCGAACCAGCCAAACCATGCCCCAAGCGAAAATTGACTCCAAAAAAGTTACTTGTGAGCGTTTGGTGGACTAGTGCTGGTGTCGTTCACTACAGCTTTCTTAAATCTGGCCAGACGATTACGGCAGATGTCTATTGTCAGCAACTGCAAACCATGATGGAAAAGCTAGCTGCTAAACAACCGAGGCTGGTTAATCGCTCTAGGCCACTGCTGCTTCATGATAACACTAGACCACACACTGCACAACAGACGGCTACCAAATTAGAGGAGCTTCAATTGGAATGTCTAAGACATCCACCGTACTCTCCGGACCTTGCCCCAACAGATTACTATTTTTTTCGAATTTTCGATAACTTCTTGCAAGGGAAAAAAATTCAACTCCGATGGGGCAGTCCAAACCGACTTCAAAGATTTTATTGATTCCCGTCCGAATGGTTTTTTTAGTAAAGGGATCGATGAACTACCTATGAGATGGCAAAAGTGCATAGATAGCAATGGTACATACTTTGATTAAATAAAAATATTATAATAAAAAAAAATCGTCTTTATGTTCCTCCCATACTAAACGCCAATTTCATATGTAAGGACCTAATATTTTTATGGAATGCTGTTAGAATTTTCTGTATGTAAAATTGTCTAACATACAGAACCTTAAATTGTCTAAATAGATATTCAGAAGGATACAAAAAGTCACGATGGTGAATTACTCTAAGTATGGCCTTCTGAGCTATATTTACCTGATGCAAGTGTATAATCGATGCACTCCCCCAACTTTCAATACCATAAGTTAAGATGGATTGACACAAGGCATAGTAAACAGATGTCAGCTTTTCTATATTTAAAATATTTCTAAGTACTTTAAAGATATATATCTGCTTTCTTAGTCTTTTTGCCAATCCAACTATGTGTTCCTCCCATCTCACGTGTCTGTCAATAATTATTCCTAAATACTTGATGGACTTACAATTTTCTATATTGGGACAATTACAACCAACATTATTTTCGCAATTACTAATGTGCAGTTTAATATTATTTATGTTGTTTGGCTGTCCTGCCTCATTAATTGAAAAAGTCAAAATTTTTGTTTTGGCTGCATTGAGGGTCAAATAACTTTTATCTAACCAGCTATTTGATTATAGATAATTTTTTTTCTGCAGTACGAGTTACTTGTTCCCATGTTTTTTCTTTGAATATTAACATAGTGTCTGTATCGGACAGGTGGAATTATGACGACGGGATGATGATGATGATGACCCGTCTGATATGACGACGGGATGATGATGACCCGTCTGAAGTCATGAATGTTGGCCCTTTCGGGGGGCCCAGATCCGTTGTATGGACCCACCTCGCCTCCAAGCGGATAGTCGGCGCGGGCAGCGACCCGGCGTTGCGATCCTAGCTGAAGAGGATACTGCACCGACGCGATATGTGACATCTCCGACGGAGGGCGTTGGAAAAGTTCCACGAAGAAATTGCATTTTGGTCTTATCTTGTAAAGTGTTGAAATATTTGAAATACTTAAGAAAATGAAATATTTAAGTTTGATGAAATATTTAATGAAATATCTTAAGAATGAAATATTTAAGAATTAGATAAGACATTTGTAAATGTAATATTGAATAAAATTGATGTTTCGTGGTCTTGATATACAGGGAAAGCTCGCGCGATGGGAATAAAATCATTTTTAAAATCGCGCCGAGCGCCGCGGACTATCATAGAATGGCCGCTATTTTGATGGAATTTATGTAAATGTCCTGCCTCGAAGAGGCGAGGAAGTAAAAATACATAAGTATTTAAATGTGCCAAATGAGTCCTTTGTGTGGTATTGTAAAGTAGAAATTAAAATTAAAAATGTTTAATTGAGAGTAAAATATCTCGCGTGGGCCCTGATAAACTCGCTTGACCGCGCCGCCTGTATGTACACAGCCCGCGCGGGTAATGGAAAAAACCCGGCGCCATAATGGCGCCGTGCGGCTGGAGTCAAGGGCCACCAGCGAATATTTTTGAACTCTGATTACGGACGTTACAGACGTCCTAGCGAGCTGAAACATTTTTTATTGTGTTCCTCATGTGAACATCTATGGGAGTGATATGTTTTTGCGTGTCTGAAAGTTAGCTAGTGCGCTTTATTTGTGGTGACACAATTTGTCTGCCTATTACGCAATTAATATCTATCCGACATACTTGAAAATATCACCAAAGGATGCACTTTGTTGAGATCTATCTAGTGGTATAACTTAGAATCTCGTAAAATCATGTTTACTATTTTTAACCGAATTAAATGTAAATTAATTCTTGAAAATGCCGCGGTAAATCGGCATATTTTGTTGAATAACTAGGTAAATTCACTCTTGCGGTTCCAGTAAACGACATCATCCTATGGGCAAGACATAGATTGGTATAGATGATGTGTTAAAATCCCCGGGGGGGTGGCGTTTAATTTGCTATCGATTAAAATATTTAATTTTAATCCGCGAATCGGCACGGGAGGCCGTCATTTTGCGCTCCGAGCGCCCGGTGAATCGAGCGCGCTGATTGGTCGGCCGCGCTAGTCAGGGGGAAGCTTTCCGGACTGTATAAATATCGCGCCGGGCGGGCGAGTGCCTCATTCTGCTGGGAGCCTCTGCCGAGTACGCCTACTGGAACATTTTATTCTGCGTTTCACTTCACACCCTGCTTGACCCCTGCTTTTCTTCTTTGGATTTGGACTCTGGATTTTCTACTGACTTCTGCATTTGGACTTGGCTACGATTTTGGATTTATTGGACTTGTTTTACCACCTGACGCGACGACTTGGCACGGATTCTGGACTTGAGGAATTTTCTGCGCTCTACACTCCCGGCCTGCTAGTACATCGGCGGCTTCGGAAGCGAACTCAGCGGACCGCACCTGCTATTTAATTGTTTCCGTGGAGAACAGTGTCATCAGCAAAAGTAATCAATTATAATAAAATCATTTATATATACCAAAAAGAGTAATGGGCCTAGTTTACTTCTATTACTATTATTACTTAGAATAGCCCACCATAAAAATAATACGAAACAATGAATTTAGAAAGTTAGGGATGCCGAGGGCGTTGGGCATCGCCGAAGACATTAAGAGTGCACGGCCTTTTGTTAGGATGGACAATACGTTCGCAACCTTTTGTTCTTAGGTAACATCTTGGAAGGGTAAAGAACGGTAAACCTTTTCGCGCAGCGGGACGTATATCTCTAACCCCGATTAAACAATAGAAAGAACATCTTGGCCAAATGCGAACACATAGGACAATGGTTTAGAAAGCTGAGTTTTGGGAAAGACATTTTTTAGAAAAACAAGATAATAATTCCGAAAGTCGTCGCAGTAAGCTTGCTATTGTCCTCGACAGACAATAGAGATGTTTTAGAAATCGCTGACATACCGATTCCACACATGGCGACACTCTCCGCGAAATGTAGGATCGTATAAATTATATGAAAGTATTATGATTATCATATGGGCCGCCGCCGGGCGCGAGGATCCCGCAACGCACGACCAGGCGGTCATTATCAATGAAGATAACAGGGGTCAATCAATTAAGAAGGCAGAGTCTGAACTAGAAATTGAGGCAAAGTGGTAAATAATCATATTAATGTATTTCACCCGATTTCTTTCCGGTGTAATATTTATTTATTTAAAGCCCTTATGGGCTTTTACAATATACAGAATAATTCTTTTTTTTAAATAACATAAGGCAGTTAAAATTAAAATACAGTTAAAAGTTACAATAATAATAGTTAAAAGTTAATAATAATAATAATAATACAGAAAAACATAAAAACATAGGATAAAATAATAATAAAGTTAAAGGTAGAAATGATAATAGTTAAAGGTAAAATAGAAATATTTATTGTCCGTTTCCATTTTGTTGGGATGTAAACAATTGTATCAGCTTTGTCCTATAAACAGTTATACTATCAGCAAAAAAGTCAGCCGCCTCTGCATGCTCATTCCCTAATGAGTGTAATCTGGTAATTACAGAGTTTGCTAATGCATTAGTTCTGACACTTCCACTATAATAGAACAATGCACTTTGTCTTGATGACCTCGATGGAGCATATAAGTCAATCAGACTAATAATCTGGGGGCAATCAATCAAACTATTTACGATCATATAAAGAAATATTAGGTCTGTTACAGTACGTCTCACAGACAAGTTTAAAAGTTGTAAATAACTAAGGAAATATTCATAATTGATATCTTACAAGCGTATATTTAATTTGTAATTAATAAATCTTAAATATTTTTTTTGGACTCGTTCAATTGCCGTTGAATGATTAACATAGTGAGGAGACCAAATGATCGAGTTATATTCAACCTGAGGTCTGACAAGAGAAGTGTAGAGGACTTTATAAGTGCGCAGGTCTGTAAAGTTTTGTGCAGTTCTTAAAACAAATCCCAACATTTTGAGACCTTTATTAGTTATCAAGTCAATGTGGGGAATGAATGATAATTTAGCATCAAACCTGTACCTAATTAATGATAGCAACTGATATGTTTAATTTAAGTAAGGTAATGATAGTTTAGATAGCTCATGCCACCTGTGCAGGTGGATGTTACTCGTTTCATATGTAGTTTTCTCATTTATTCTGTATTCTATTGTTAAGTACCGAAATGAACGGGACATTGCAATTTGAAATAATAACGAGATCATCCCCAATTAATCTAACTTGTAGCAAATAATAAAAAATGTATTGATCGTAATAAAAGGAAAAAACTTGATTGTATTATTTATTACGACGATGTTTGATATTGACAACCCAATGTAATAGAATATTATCTCGTGAAAAGATGTAACACGGTTGACGAGATATAAGATTTCAACTTTTTAGTCTTTTGAAATCTGTCTGCAAAATGAATTTTAGCACATGGGGTTGAAACAAAATAGTTTAATTAATTGCAAATAAGTAAATGCCGTGTTGGAATAAACATTAATATTACTTTAGATCGAGGCTTTCATGTCTTATGGTTTCATGTATTACACCTAGTTGAATAATGTTAATTTGTGAGTTTTAATTATTTTTAAGAATAATGTTAATTTGTCATTACTTATTCAAGCTCCCAATATTGTATTTTTTTTTATACAAATTTGTAAGTTGTAGGAATATAACCTATCTGTAAACATGCAATTATTGTTTTGATTACTCGTTTAAGCAAGATTATTTGTCGGTCTGTTTTAAAATAGTTGTTTTAATCTAGTAATAATAAAACTCAAATAATTAATTTCACTCTTTACGATACACCATTCACTTTGGTATTTGTCCGCTTTAAAAAAAACATAACGAAAATTCTGAAGGTAATTAATTGTAGTAGGGACTTCCGTTATTGGTAGTGTTTTAAAATAATTCTTGTTTGGAAAATTTTCAGTTGTCTGCCTGGTGGAATGTGGCTTATATAATTTTTTTAAGTGTTCTCTGTTTTTATTCTTTTCTTATATTCTTATACCAGGGGTGGAAGAAAGCTGATTTGATAAGATAATGATTAGTATAATGAAAGTCCTGAAAAAAATGTTTTGCATTCAATCCAGCTTACATATTGAAGTAAGAATTTTCATTATTTAGGTGTAAATAATGTTACATTAATTAATTTACGGCAAGTTTTCTTAATTTTTCTTCTAGTAATAAGGTTTAACATAATTTCTTGTAAAAAAAATGTGAGATAGCCTCAATTAGCTTAGTGACTGGTGCATTAGGTTATAAGTACATGTGAGATTGTATCATTGTCATTTGGCAAATTAGGATAAGAAATGTAATCTGTGAGATGATTCGTCCACTTTGTAACTTTGTTCTTTTTGTACATTGTGGTAATATAATTTATACATTAATGTTTTACCGTAGTTTTTTGGTTTGTACAAATTCTTCTGTGTCATAGTTAATTACTACTGTTAAGTTAAGGATATTTTATATACCTACCACCCAGCGAGATCTTGTAGACTATTATATTGTTTTCTGTGAATCAGATAAAGTACCAATCCATTAAAATATATGGTATGATACAAACTAGTGATATGTAAGCATTTCGAAATTACCAAAATAAACGTTGTATGAGGATAGGTATAAACAGTGAACATGTAAGGGAAGTGTCCGCGAAATCACAAAGTGTTTTGGCCTATGCCCGCATGGGAGGCCCGGGCGGCGGCGACGGAAATGAGTAGACAATGGTGGGCGTGACAATCAAAATACCGAGTCCCGTGACCAGTAACGTCCATCGGGGCCTGAGAGGGACCCAGAGGAAACCAATGGACGACGAGGGTGGACCCGGAGCGGCACAATCGGAAGGCAGGCACCACCACCCTGGCCAGAGAAAGCTAAGGGATGCCCCCCCCTACTACCGCCGACCACGCCTCAGGTCAGCGAAAGCGGATATAAGGCGGAACCGACCGCTGAGATAGCAGTTGAGAAGTCGAGAGTGTGGAGAAGCTAGAGATTCTAGCGGTGCCCGTAACAACAGCATCGCCGATCACTCTAGTAACTCCTGGAGGAGCAAAAGTTCGAACGGTAACAACCGCCATTCGCTACCGAGTGCTGTGACGTACCGCCACGACGCCTAAGTGTCAGTGCCGCCGCGACGCCTCAGTGTACCACCACGACGGAGAACCGACGCTCCGCCGACGACCGCACGAGTACCCCGACGGCGCCAGAAGCCGTAGACGAAACCTGCATCCACAGGGGGGGACCAGTGGAAGCCGCCGCCGACCGAAGGAAGCGGCACGAAGAAGACATCCTTCACGTTCTCCGCAAACAGGTTTACCCCAGCTTAAAGACTCTTTCTCCCGCTCGCCTACTTCTACCAAAAAGGGTTCTCGTCACCACCCGTTTTAGCTTTAAGATCAGACTCTGTATGTGCTTTGCTTTTTTTGTTGTTTACTATTTTGTTTCCCTCTCTAAATTAAGATTCATTTAAATTGTAAACCGACTACCACTTTGCCTCGTTTTATGCAGATCATTTGCTACTTTGCTCAATATAGAAACTTGTAAAATTGTTTTGATTTTATAATTTTTATATCCCTTCACCCGCCTCGAGATATCAGTGTCCCAGTCAGTCACCTGACGTTTTGATTATACCTAGGGGAGGGCGGAGCCGCCGGCGTGCGTTGATCTGAGATCTCCCGGCCGGTTTATCCCGCAGTGATTTCATATCACCTCAGACCCCACCCCCCTACTAAGGTAGATCAACTGAAATGGAAGCTTTTGCTCTTGCGGTGTGTTTATTTAACCAGTATGTAAAAATTAACATAATCATGCCAAAGAAGTATAACTTCTACTGCGCGTACACGCTTCCCCATTTTTTCCTTTATGGCCTCTAACTGTTGAATAGTTGGTGATAAAAGTGAACCGAAAAGATTATTTATGAACGACCCATCTGTAGTAAGCATATTGTCTATGGCGTGTATCACGCGAAATTTTTTTTCTGACACTAACCACAACCACACATTTTTCTTTCGGGATGACATATACCGTTTATTCTTTTTACAAGATCCGCCATACTTAGCCTCTTTTAAAACCGCATCCAAAGTGAAATAAATTTAATAGGGTAAAGCAAAAAAACGTCAAGTAATATTTTTCTAAACAATAATCTCCAAATTCAAATATTCAATGAATTTTCCTCAGCTTAAGCGGGGCATTCACTATCCTGCATGGCATTCCGCCGCCCCGGCGCAATGCAGGGTCGTGGATTTAGTTTACATTAAAGATAGTGAATGGGCCCTCTTATGTTAAACGTGATTTGGCATTTTCTATGAATAAATCAGCAGAAACGTCTATTTTTTATGGGCATATATGGCCGCAAGTGTCAAAAATGTATCGTTTTTTAACTTAAAATAACTGCTTTTAAACTTGCTAGCGCCTAAATTTGACTTAATTTATGTAATCAGGATCCTTTGTTTTACGTCAGGGAAAAAAATGAACAAAATCGGTAATAGCGCATTCCGGTTGATGTACCGGTAGTAGGGGGGTGGGGTCTGAGGTGATATTAAAATCCCTGTGTGATAAACCGGCCGGGAGATCTCAGATCTACGTATGCCGGCGGTTACGCCCTCCTGTGACTGACTGGGACACTGATATCTCGAGGCGGGTGAAGGGGTATAAAAATAATAAAATCGAAACAATTTTACAAGTTTCTATATTGAGCAAAGTAGCAAATGATCTACATAAAACGAGGCAAAGTGGTAGTCAGTTTACAATTTAAATGAATCTTAATCTAGAGAGGCAAACAAAATAGAAAACAACAAAAAAGGCAAGGCACATACAGAGTCTGATCTTAAAGCTAAAACGGGTGGTGACGAGAACCCTTTTTGGTAGAACTAGGCGAGCGGGAGAAAAGGTCTTTAAGCTGGGGTAAACCTGTTTGCGGAGAACGTGAAGGATGTCTTCTTCGTGCCGCTTCTTTCGGTCGGCGGCGGCTTCTGCTGGTCCTCCTCTGTGGATGCAGGTTTCTTCTACGGCTCCTGGCGTCGTCGGGTACTCGTGCGGTCGTCGGCAGAGCGTCGGTTCTCCGTCGCGGTGGTACACTGCGGCGTCGCGGCGGCACTGATACTTCGGCGTTTGCGGCGGTGCGTCACAGCACTCGGTAGCGAATGGCGGTCGTTACCGTTCAAACTTTCGCTCCTCCAGGAGTTACTAGAGTAATCGGCGATGCTGTTGTTATCTGGTTGTTTACATCACCGCCTATAGATATCAGATTCCACTCCACATTATTTAAAATTTGTTTTACTTTATCATAATTACAATTCTTGAAATTTCGTTTATATATATCACTAGTTTTGTTGATGTCTGATTTTAATGAGAAGGATATGTCTAATGGTGGATGATGAAGGTCAATTGGTAATAACTCGTCTAAAGATAATTCAACTTTTAGATATTCCATGTTACTAAACACTAAATCGAGTATTCTATTATTTTTGTTACGTATACCATTGTATTGTTTGAATTCGAGAAAAGATGACATATTTAGCACTTCGATTTCATTATTGTTTTCTGGGGAGTTGACGACAAACATAGTATCATTTTCACACACCCATTGCAGTTTAGGGAGATTATAATCACCAGCCACCATTATTTTGGCTTCTGGAAACTTAAATCTAACACTTTCTAATGCAATACAGTGGTTTTCATATACAGTATTATCAGAACAAGGGGGAATGTATACTGCGCACAAAATCAGACACTTTGTAGGCAATGATATTTTCACGAATATTTGTTCTACATTGTTAACGGAATTTTTGATTATGAACGATCTATATTTATTCTGTACGGCTATTAAAACCCCACCACCTCTAGTTTTCGTAAAAGCAGTAGAATTATTAGGTACAGAGGAACGATCGCACCTATAAATAACAAAGTTTTTTAAACCCAGTTCGCCGTTTTTTATATTGTTGTTTAGCCAAGTTTCCGTCAGAATTATTGCATCATAATTAACACTTTGCATCATGGTTGATAAATATTCCAATTTAGTATTCATACCTCGCACATTTTGATAGTACACATTACACTTACGAAAGTTTTCTAGTTTTTTTGATTTTGCACAATTTTTGGAACCGAGTTAATATACTTTATGGCGATATTTTCCTCACCATTTTTCCTACGTAGATCTAATTCCTTCCATAAGTTATGAAGATCACTTCTTTGCATGGGTGTGAGATCTCTCTTCAATTTGATTCCATCCAATCGATTTAAAGATTTCAAGATGATAGATTTCGCTTGGGAAGAATCTTGAAATTCGACTTTCACAGGTCTGATATTGTCATTGGATTTCTTACCAAGTCTGTACATTTTATTGATTTTATAATCTTCATTAATATCTATTTTTTTCAAGACTCCTGCAAACCTATTCATGTCATCTTGCATACCGATAAATGTTTGGTCCGATTGGCTCTCCGGAAGATTGAAAATAATCAAATTTTTCGACCGATTTTTTCTTTCTTCTAGTTCTTTAATGGTATCTTGTACAGAAGAAAGTGTGTTGGATGGGATACTAGGGGTGCTATTTAATGATTCCTTAAGACAAGAAACTTGACCTTCTAATGTAGCCAAGCTTGCTGTTATCTGGCTATTCGTGGCCATTATTTCTGTCGTCAAAGGAATTAATTTGCCGATCTGGTCCTTATTAAATTTATTTGCTGGGTCCATAATAGTAGCGATTAGTTTGCTTATAGCATCTTTATTATTCAGGATATATTGTTGGGCGTTCATGATCGTTTATTCTATCAGAAAAGGAAATAAACAATATGTATTGGCCGAATAAAAATATGTATTGGCCGAGTCGAACGCCGCAGCCAGTCCGAGTGTGTTAAGTACTACGCGTGCGCAGTTCTCGTACGGTCCGATAAGTGTCAGCCTTGATCAATGACAGTAGATTGATCAATATTCTTGCAAAAATGATCCTTATGTCCAATATTTTGAGCGATATTGTGTCTATGACTGAGTTTTCAGTTGTAGGTTTTTGGTATATTATCTGTCACTGAGATTTTTTTATTCTCACTTACTGATCTTTTGCGCTCCCTGAGGATATGATAACGCTATCACTTGTAAATCGTGAACAGAATTTTTAAGAAATATAGATTTAGACTATAATAAAGCACTATTTTTAGTATTCAAAGTAACTTTCACAGAGCTGACAAAAACACGCCTGACATTTCTGACAAAAACTTATTATTTCTACCATTATTGACTAATTACATGGGATTGACGTAGGGTTTCATTAGATCATAGTAAAATTCCTTGAGTATGCATTACAATATTAATCTTATTATTAAGTCGTCGGTTTGATTCTTACAGTAGGCCTCTCAATATTTAACGTTATTTATACATTACATCATTACAGGTCAATCCTTATCATTAACATTGATTATCCTCTTCGATACATCCACAAAATTATTATTATTTCTTTTTTTTTATATATGATAAACCGAACGGTATTTAAAATTTACCACTACGCATATTCTCTTCCTTTCTTTTTCTTTTTAATTTTTTTTTTTTTTTTAACCATGACAAAATGTACTTGATACTTTGTTTTATTTTTAATTTTAGCTTAAATAAAACAAGCTATCATACTTCTTAGTTGGACCAAACATAATTGTCAATATGTGACATAGAGATACAAAACAAGGGGCTAAAATTATACAGACATCGTGGCATTTCTTAGTGAATCAATTAACATAAAAACTTATTTACATGGGATATATGCTCCAAGCGGGTCCCCTAATGTTAATGTTCTGTATACATCTTTGTAATTTCTTTTGGGATTACAAAGTACATGAATTTGCATCAACGCCACTTGCCCAAAAGGAATGCTTACATATACTAACATAATCAAATTCGATAAACATTTTTTTTTACAAGAAATTATGTCAAACCTTATTACTAGAAGAAAAATTAAGAAAACTTGGCGTAAATTAATTAATGTAACATTATTTACACCTAAATAATGAAAATTCTTACTTCAATATGTAAGCTGGATTGAATGCAAAACATTTTTTTTAGGACTTTCATTATACTAATCATTATCTTATCAAATCAGCTTTCTTCCACCCCTGGTATAAGAATATAAGAAAAGAATAAAAATAGAGAACACTAAAAAAATTATATAAGCCACATTCCACCAGGCAGACAATTGAAAATTTTCCAAACAAGAATTATTTTGAAACACTACCAATAACGAAAGTCCCTACTACTGGGAGCTTGAATAAGTAATGACAAATTAACATTATTCTTAAAAATAATTAAAACTCACAAATTAACATTATTCAACTAGGTGTAATACATGAAAACATAAGACATGAAAGCCTCGATCTAAAGTAATATTAATGTTTATTCCAACACGGCATTTAGTTATTTGCAATTAATTAAACTATTTTGTCTTAATCCCATATGCACATTTTTTTGTCATTCCTTCCCTATCAGATTTATGTCTTGAAAGGAATTCGTACGATTACAAAAACCATAAGCGGTTGCTTGATATTAAACAAGGTCTATTTGAGTGATGGAACAACTAATAAACATTATAAACAATAAACAAGAAAAATCACAATTGGTATTGATTCACAGAAACAGTATAAAATAGCCTACAAGATCTCGCTGTGTGGTAGGTATCTAAAATATCCTCGATTTGATACGGAATAATTTGTACAAACCCAAAATGAATACGGTAAGATATTAATGTACAAATTATATTACCGCAATTTATAAAAGAAAAATGCAAAGTTACAAAATGGATAAACCATCTCACAGATTACATTTCTTCTCCTCATTTGCCGAACAATACTAGTAAAAATCCAGCACCCAATGAAACCCACTTAACTGTCATGTTATGACGAAGGATTACACAACCAAAAGGTGAATTCTAAATAAGAATAGAATCGTACTTAGTTTCCATGCATTTCCTCGCACTATGTCAATTGTTCATTTACAATCACATAGTTTTACGAAATGATACGTATACCTTAATATAGGTTGACATATTTATCACGGAAATAAACTATTTTCTTACAACTTACGAACTTGTATAAGAACAGTTTTTCACTACAACAAAGTCTTTATTACAATTACTTATCAAAATCATGACGCCTCCACATGGATACAAAAAAATCTAGAGAACTTTGCAAACAATAATTACTTTGAAATCCTAAAGGGTTAAATTTATTATTTGTTAGAAAATTATATTGTACTCAATTAATTATAGAATACAAAATGAATGCGAAAATAATATATAAAACGAGTAACATCCACCTGCAGAGGTGGCCTGGGCTATCTAAACTATCATTACCTTACTTAAATTAAACATATCAGTTGCTCATTAATTAGGTACATATTACATTGATATTATGATTCACCACTTTGCCTCAATTTCTAATTCAGCCTCTACCTTCTTAATTGATTGACCCCTGTTATCTTTATTGATAATGACCGCCTGGTCGTGCGTTGCGGGATCCTCGCGCCCTTATAATAATCATATAATTTATACGATCCTACATCTCGCGGAGGGTGTCGCCATGTGGGGAATCGGTATGTCAGCGCTTTCTAAAACATCTCTATTGTCTGTCGAGGACAATAGTAAGCTTACTGCGACGACTTTCGGAATTATTATCTTGTTTTTCTAAAAAATGTCTTTCCCAAAACAATGGCGACTTCTCTAACAAAACGCAGCTTTCTAAACCGTTGTCCCATGTGTTCGCATTTGGCCAAGATGTTCTTTCTATTGTTTAATCGGGGTTAGAGATATACGTCCCGCTGCAAGAAAAGGTTTACCGTTCTTTACCCTTCCAAGATGTTACTTAAGAACAAAAGGTTGCGAACGTATTGTCCATCCTAACAAAAGGCCGTGCACTCTTAATGTCTTCGGCGATGCCCAACGCCCTCGGCATCCCTAACTTTCTAATTTCATTGTTTCGTATTATTTTTATGGTGGGCTATCCTAAGGGCGATCGTCCGTCGCAATGTTATTTTTTTAAACAATAGGTCACATATTTCGTACTCGGACAAAAGATCGAACATGCCGGGGCTGTTCTGGCTGTGACCACATGGCGCGTGATTTTCGAAGCGTGGGCGCTTTGATCTCGGTATTGCCCTAGGACAAAATTAATAACCTGGTTCGCGTCATATTCCGGTACATCACGGTGTAATTGAATGTCCTGATTCCAAAATGACAAACAATAACCTCGGTCGCAAGTAATTACAATTTAAAAGAAAGTAATTATTCCTTTAATACCAACTCGAATCATATCAGGTGCGTGCATTTCACGTCTCTGAAAATGAATTAATAATAAAGCAACATCTCATCACTGCGCTGGTCTGCCCTCCTGGAATACTCTGCGCACTCCTGCTTGATGACAGGACACGATATGTCCACATCAGTGTAGAGCTCTTCATCGCCGCTCCCGGCTGCAGACCCTGGCTCGGGCTTGATGGCAACATCTTGGTCAACACGGTTCATGGTTGTAATATCTTACAGCTAATATGAGAAGCGCCAAGCAAACGTCGGCGTCGTTTATAAAATGGCTGTCAACCATAGACACTAGGGATGGGCGTTGAATGGACGGACTAGTTGAAATCAACCGTTGACGTTGCATCTACGCGTCGACGGTTTACGTTTATCGCAAGGACTAGTTGAATTCGTAGACGGTAGACGGCGGACGCCGTGGACGGTGGACGATTCGAGATTCAACGTAATGCAAAGCAAGGAGCGAGAGCAAGACAAAACGTCTCCGTTTATTCCTCTCTCATCTCTCGCTGTCGACTTGTAGACGCCATAGACGGCTCGACGGGTAATTTCATTTCAACTCTAAAGTACACGACCATAGAGTGCAGATCTGTGTACACGAACTATGACAGAGACTTGAAATTTGAATGCATGCGTAAGGTGAGATAGGCTTAATAAGCTGTTATCTATTATTTTTTACTTGATTGGGATGACCACGTGCGACGTTTCGGTGAATTCCCAATTTTACGCTGTATAAAATAAAACAATTCTGTTTAATTATTTTATTTTTTATTGAACTATTATTAATTAACAGGCCGGCTAGATATTTTTCTAAAATCAATATTTTATTCGATCGATCTCGACTTCTTATATCTACCTGAAAAGGGATGGTAAAATGTAATTATTCTGTTATTCTATTATCTACTTGTAGGGAATAAAATTTTCTATACCTAACTATGGTCCTTATTCAGGAGTCCAACATTGATATTAGGTCATGATAGCTTTCGACTCATTTAAAGCAGGAATATAGTCCTGCAAGGTTATTAATGTTTTCCAAATAACCCTGTACACATGTAATGATGTGTACCTAATATATTTTTTATACACACATTACTGCTTTGTACTTTATATTTTTAATTTTTATACTCATATTTTAATGCCCGACACTTTCACTGCTTATATATGTAGTTTATACTTATATTTTACTGCTTACACCTGATATTGTTGTGTATACCTACTTCTTTCTTTATTATATACAGAAAGAAGTATATAAAACAATATGTAAAAGCCTATAATGTGCGTAAACAAATAAATAATAAGATATTTATTTTTACATATAAGCACAAGTAGCGGTTTTATTTTCCCCGAAACTATATTCCTACGAACTTCTTTAAATTTTAAAAATTAACGTAATAAAAATTGCCAACGGTTGAGTCGTCCAGCAGCATCGTGTCGAACCGTAGACAGTTGATCATCGTCCCGATGTTTAGATAGAACGTCCGCGACGTCCGCGTAACGAAGTTGACGCGTCAACTAGTTGACGAATTCAACTAGTTGATCGTCTCGTCGATGGACGGACGTGGACGGTCTCGTTTCGTCGACGGTAAATACGTCGACGACCCATCCCTAATAGACACTAGCCAAGCGTGGACGAATCTTTTTAATTAGGGTCCGTTCACACTATGGCGGACCGTCAGTTTTCTCGGCCGACAAATATGCAAGTGGCAGTAAAATTTATATGAAACTGTTCACATTGAGACGGATCCAAGAAAAATGACGGACCCGGTGTTTTAAACGGACGTTTTGTCACTGCGAAGATCCGTTAAATAGTCGGACCGGATGTAGTGTGAACGAATCCACCGACGGGACGGCACCGATGTGCCCCTCTCCCAATCCGCAGACATCGTGCGCTTGTGCAAAATGGACGTCGATTCATCGTGTTCATTAATATCGCTGGTTGAAAGTAGAGCTCTACTTGATGATACGTCGGAGCATTATAAGGACAAAAAGTTATGATTAGCAGCATGGCGTGAAATATGCACAATATTAAAACCTGATTTTGACCAACTCGAAGAAAAAGAAAGAAAATAATTTGGTAATTTCTTTCTTCAATTGTTTCCATAAATAATTAATACCGTCTTTATCTCTAATAAAGTAATGTAAAACTGTACAAGCTTTTATGACCTCAATCGCTGTTTCTATATGAAGATCTATCGACCGATGCAGTATTCTCCATTTGTTGGCTAGAATACTAAAGCCGCACTGAACATACCTTCTCGCACGGCTCAAGCGAAAGTTAATTTTTTTTTCTTGTTATCTAAATGTGAACCTCCATACCTAAGAGCCTGTCCACTCGCGCGTTTCAATTTATATTGCATCCAAATAACGCGTTTCCTATGCTGGGGGGGACTTAGAAGTCCAGACAGTGACGAAGGGAAGGATTTTTCCGAAACATGTAGGTGTAATTAATAATTAAGTATAAGTGGATAAAAACAAAAAAAAATCTAGTCTTTTGTATCTACGTTGACAGTCCTAAGCCTGAAAATCTGGAGTATCGTTCAAGTGACCGACAACTGTAGAAACTGCTCTTATTATATTCTGTAATCGTATCATGTAAATCAAAGCACTCAATTTCTATGTAATTCATTCAGAGCATGCGCGATTTATAGATATAAAGATGTGAAATGGTGATCTTTCGATCTGCATTTGTATTTAAAGATGCATAAGAGTGATTTAAATATTTTGAGTGAAAAGAGTTTTAACTCCCTGATCTGTCAAAATAGTGATTGTGCGCATCTCTAGCTCGGACCCGCGCGCAGTGCTGGACGCAACAAGCCGCCCAAGCACCTCAACACGCGCGAGTGAGCAAACGCGCGTCAGCATCTGGACGGGATGTATGTAGCTCCAGTATCTCGAGAACGCGCGAGTGCACTCGCGTGTAAAGTGCCTCAAATGGACAGGTTCTTAAGAGGTTTTGTATTAAGCCTTCGTCACCAATCAGTACAAACGGTAATTCTTCATGTGTGTTTTCATGTAAACGCTAGGGATGGGTCGTCCATCGACGAGACGATCAACTTTATAGATAAAAAAATAAATCTATTATAATTTTGTTTACACCACTTTTATTGATTTTTTACATGTTTCGGGAACAATGTTCTTTTTCTCAGATTGAGCCGTAAACTAAAGTTGACAAATAATACAGATATATTTATTTATTAATAATGTCACCACAAAGTGAAAGCCTGACTTTGAAAGATTTATTCTTCAATAAATTTCTAGATAACATCTCAAATGTAAAGTATTTTTAAATTATGTATTTATTTATAAATTTATAAATAATAAATAAATGTAAAGGTTTTTATCATTTTATTTAACTTGTATTGAAACGAATGAATTTTTCGTAATCGATTTGAGTTAGTGTAGTGATAGTCCAAAGTTTTCCAAAAAATAAGTCAGATATATTGAAAAAATTCAAACTTTGATGTCGCATATCTCCATAACTATTGATATTAGATCATGATAGCTTTCGACTTATAATCAAGGCAGGAATATAGTCCTGCGAGTTGATTAATGTTTTCCATATAACCCTGTACACATGTAATGATATGTTCCTAATATATATTTTTTATACACACATTACTGCTTTGTACTTATTTATATTTTTAATTTTTATACTCATATTTTAATGCTTATACCCAATACTTTCACTGCTTATATATGTAGTTTATATTTATATTTTACTGCTTACACCTGATATTATTGTGTATACCTACTTCTCTCTTTATTATATATAGAAAGAAGTATATCAAACAATATGTAAAAGCCTATAATGTGCGTAAACAAATAAATAATAAAATATTTATTTTTACATATAAGCACAAGTAGCGGTTTTACTTTCCCCGAAACTATATTCCTTCGAACTTCTTTAAATTTTAAAAATTAACGTAATAAAAATAGCCAACGATAGTCCGCGTAACGAAGTCGATGCGTCAACTAGTTGACGAATTCAATTAGTTGATCGTCTCGTCGATGGACGGACGTGGACGACCCATCCCTAGTAGTCTTATGTTGTCGCTTCCTCTTGTAATGTAGGAATGAAAATCCTTATTCAGCTTCATCCTGTCATAAATGTATTTGGGTACTAATCCATGTTTAATTTTAAATACTCACTAATTTTAAATACTCACTAATTTTAAATACTAAAACCCATAAAAACATACTAACAAAAACGTCGCAATATGCTTCTGCAGTAAATGGCCAAGCCTCAGTCGTAAATGTAATTAGTGTTTAGTGTCGCTAATAACGAGCGACATTAAAATTTTAAATTTGAATTATGTAGACACGACATTATTTGATAAAGTTGTACCTACCTATAATAGGGTTGCCAACCGTACACTAAAATAGAGTATTACACTATATATAATGTATGCGTACACTATAATCTATAACACTAATAGAAGACGCTAGAATACTCTTTTTTTACACTTACAAAACGTTTACTATACTACTATATATACATCATATATGCCAGTCACGCTTATATGATGCGTACCTATTATCGTAACAAACAACGTCGACTATTTACTTTTAATATGCTGGTATTCCCAAACTGGGAATCCCTACTCCCCAAGCCACACTCGGACGTTTCTGAATGCAGCCATTAATACCAATCTGTGATGTCAATATCACAAGTTGTTTTCAGGTTACGTTTATTTTGTCGCAAGAAAAAGTGAACTTAGAGTTAGAACGTTTGGTGTCGTACCTACAATTCTTTTAAAAACAATGAAAAATTCTTATGTGCTGCAAAAAGTAGAAAAAAATACCTTTTCAAAACACTTCAGACATTTTTTTTCTTTGAGTACCTAAATTCCAGGAAATAAAACTGCGCTTTGAAATAAATACCATCTATTCAATCATTTTATAAGTTTTTAAATAAACAGTTGTTTTTTTTAATATCTGTTAAAGTAATTTGAAAATAAATAAATTGTATTTATAAAAAAAAAATTGCAAAAAGCACAGTTATTGGACAAATTTTTCAGTTACTGGACACCGAAATTACAGTTATTGGACAAGCAACAAAAATGAAAGAGAAATGCATGTTTAAATTGTTTTCCAAATTAAATCATATAGTTTATCTGCTGATTAATCACTTTGGTCTCCATTATCATCAGTTTCCACACTGTAGCAAATATGACATACCTACAGATAAGTTATCAGGAATATGAAATGCATGTTTTTTTGGAATACATCTTGCATCTTGGAAAAATGATTTCCATTGTGAATATTCGACTTAATTCTTCATTTTGATTGTCATTTCACATATTATAGAAATGAAAATCTTTTCTTCATTTTGATTATCATTTCACATTTTGAATTTTGAAATTAGTTCGCTAATTGTGTTTCTTTATCATGTAATAATTTTTTTATTATTTTTTATTTTTTTCTCTGTGCATAGTTTTGTATTTTTCAGATGTTATGGGAAAGGGGAATCCTTCCGTCTGTTTTTTGCCCTTTCTTTTTGGAGCTCCAGGCCACATCAAATAATTTCCGAACACATCTTTAATAATATTCAGTGTAGGTAGGTGGTTAATTTATTATTATTGACTTAACAATATTCACATTATTTAGTGATGGTAACTGAAATTAGTGTCCGATATTGTTCATGATGTTAATTGCTGAATATTCTCTGATATTGCATATGTAGTTGATGTTAATGGGTTTGTTATTGTAAATATTCAAAATTGGTGGCAATCTGTCTGATATTCAGTAGTATCATCATATTCAACAAGTTAATCCATAATCGTAAAAGATCGCAAAATTCCTCTACTTCTTCACTACCACTATTAAATATGACTTACAATATTTTTGAAAAGTTTAATCAATTCTGGTCCTACAATATTTTCGAAAATTTCGTATGTCATTGTTTTCGTAGAAATCTTCGATATATCCTTAGGCTCCGTGTTTGATTTTGCCAAACAATTTGTAAATTTGTAAAATCAATGTTTGTGTTAAATGGAAACAATCCACATACCCAAAAGCTATTCATGAGAGCATCTTCTTTAATGCTTCTTTAATAATTTATTTTAGCACAGGAGCAAAAGTAACTTTTGTCCTTGATAATTTGTGTCCCATGGTGTACCTTGCCGATGTTCGCTAAGCGATTTTAAGGCCTAAAAACTGTAACATCGGCTGGTTGCAAGGTTTTTGTTAAATTTGGATAAAGAGTAATCAAATGTATTACTCAGAGCAAAATTGACTTGGCTGGTATTTTCAGTCAATTTTATGATCACCATAACAGTAAAATTATCTTTTGAAGAAAACTTTCTACGTCACACACATTTCTTGATTCCTTTTCCACTAAATCTTTCCCAATGATGGACATATTTAGAAATTGACCTCATCTCCATTGAAAATCCTAGAGTCATCCTCAATAACATCTCAATTTTCTCCTTGAACCAGTCCAATTAAATTTTTTTGTATTGACACAAGAGCCGCCATTAAGCGTAACATTGCTTAATCTCTCTACTAATTTAACATTTCTTTTCACAAAAAAATTGTACCATCCGTCCCGGGTCGATTATTTTTGAAGGGATTCTTTCGTGGGATCTTTTGCGGAAAAGTTTGAACGCTGCTAAGAACATCTTCTTTTTTACGCGGTAACACCCCTTTAGCTAAATACGTTACCCAATTTAATACCATTTCTCTTCAATTGGACCACTTGTGTTCTTCACTTCAGGATTTTTAGTCTTATAGTGAAAATTACTTTTTGGAATATCACATTTCAAAGAAAATTCACGCAATGCACTCCCCCCTTCCTTAAAGCATTTCAATGCTTCTTTTTTTTCATCTACCGTCTTAGTTCGTCAACGTTTGTGTTGAAAATAAGACGGTAGATGATGAAAACGTTATTTTCAACATAATGTTACGACGGTGTTGGACAGTTATTAAACGCTTTGCCAGTAGCTGTCTAGAAAACCAATATTAAAAAAATTGTGTGAAATAGTCGTATATAATTACATTTAGGATATAATAAGCACAATATTTAACTATATATACATATCTTTTATATAAAACATAGTTATCGGACGGCCGTCCAATAATATAAAAAATGTCTTTGGCGGGTACAGTTATTAGACACCTAAAAAAATACTTACATTACATTTATCGTTTTAAAATCAACAACATAATGTAATGGAATTCATATCCTGATATACTAATTAAAACTAAATACTAATAAACTAATTCATAATAACCTCTAATAAATGTATTATCTCTTGCGAATTCCTTGACAAATTCTGTGTCCACCGAGAAACTTGTCATCATATGTCAGAAATATTTTATTTTAAACATTGTAGTTGTGCGGTCGGTAAAGATTTATTTTTTTATTTTATTTAAAAAGTAATGGAAACCTAAGAGGTTTATGGGTAACATTTTCACATGATTCAATATAAGAAAATATAATTTAGATACAAAGGCATTTTTTTTTTACACTTGGCCGAGTTTTAATATTTTTGTCACATCTGTTTTGAATTTGTCAGTGATCAGTTGTTTGGTCTGCTGTGGCAAGTCATTGTACAGTTTTAATCCGTTGCAAATTAGCCGGGATTGTCCTGTTTTTGTTTTGGCGTGTGTTATGTGATAGTTTTGAACCATTCTAGTGCTGTGATGATATTAACAATGTTTAATATACTGTAGGGTGACTTTTATTTAAAATATTCATAACTTTTTACCAAAGGATATGCTTATTTTTGCCACATTACTATCATCTTGTCCAATAACTGTATGGTTTCCCCTACTCTATTTCAGACTATTTCTTCTAATAAAAGTTGGCAACCCTGCCTACCTAATTAATTTTTTTCGGAGTGCTCAAGGTTCAGTCATTGTTTTTTGTCTGGCGCGAGCTTGTCTGGCCTTAAAATGTTGTAATACGAAACCAACGAAACTTGTTTTCTCTAATATATAGGTAGGTATGATACACATGTATACCTATACATGTGTATCATTTGGTCACACGTATACTTGTACATATATTAGAGATGGGGAGTCCCGTTCATAGAGTCCTTCAGTCAAGTGAACTGTTCACTTTGAATAGTTCCTTTTAATGAAGAAGTTTACGTTTTGTTTTATACAGGGTGTACCAGATCTACCAGCAGAAACTTGGGCGGTAGGTTTCTGTCTATGTTATGATACTAAAATGTTCAAGCAACCATGACCGAACATCACATTCTAGTTTTGTGTTCCTTTAGATCCCGTCCAGCTATGGTCTAATGCAAGGTATACAACACAACACGTGTTTTTTTTATGTATGCCAAAAAATATAACTTCTAACGCGCGTAGTCATATTTTCTATGCTTTATTTAACTCTGTTTGTCTGTTTGTTTGCTTGTTTGTTTGTTGTGGTGGATCTTGTAATTGATTTTTCACCAACTTCCCGACTAGCTAGAGCTCTGAAACTTTCAACATTTACGTACAGTGGATGACTTTACATTACTAACATAATGACATGATTCGGTCATTCAATTAATTAAAATGAATCATTTTCCAATATTATTGAACGTTAATAAAAACGTAGCTTCGAGATTCATCAATATTAGCATTATTATTATTAATTTCAGTCGGCAGATTCAACTTTGACATTAGGCGTTGGAACTAACTAACTAACCATTGCGCCGTTTCCGAGCAGGGGTAGGCAGAGAGTATAGAACGCCATACTCTTCTATCTTGGCACACCACTTTTGCTTCGGATACATTCATGCATCTTCTCGTACAAGTTCTACGGTTGTCGAGGCTTTTAACACGGCCATCCTCCAGTACCTACTTGTAGTATCTGATCGTGCCAGGTCTTTCGCGGACGCTCTCTACTCCTGTTGCCTTCAACACTCGCCTTTATATAGTTTCTTAACCAACCTTTCCTCGCTCATACGTTCCGCATGACCAAACCATCCCAGCACTCCTTTCTTTCTTCTGACTACCACGATGCAGCCAGCAATACATTCACTTCAAATTTGTTCATTTATCACGCTACATTACTTGAAATAAGCACTAATGCTGTATTTAAAGCGTTTAGAAAAAAAAATTAATGTGCACTTATTAATTTCTTATCCCACGGCGTCCTGACGTAAAATTATGATTAAAATTGTCTTTGTCGCGTTGGTCCATAGAAAAGAGAAATATTGTTTGACACTATTTATATTTGACGTTTGACGGATACCGAGTTATACCTATGTGGTGGCCCGAGACACATACACACAGACACACGTGTAATGAGTTACCACAGATGCTGACGTCGAGTACGGCAGGCCGTCGCCCTCGATACAGAGGTTGAGACAAGATTGCTGAGCAAGGCAAATGAAGCCAGACCGATGACCGAGTACAAAGGCGAGGTATAGCAGAGGGCATGGACTATCGGAGTGATGAAACGCACCTCGCTGATCTTAGCTAAATACCCATATGCGCGGCCGAGTAAAGAGGAAATCATAACACCCCCGATTTCTTTGTTCTGAATGACTATATAAGCACGCGCCCGCAGAACAAACCATCTCACTCCAGCGGGGCTTCTCGGATTCAGCGGAAGCCCTGGCCGTCATACCTTCGACTTCGCGCCTTTCAATTGTAACCGTTGTACACTACTGTATTCTTTATAACTTGTTTTTTGTAATCAAATAAATTCTGTCAAACCATCGCGCTTTTTACATCATTAACCGCAGTAGAGATCTCCGACTCTACAAACGGAGTGGCGACCCTTGAGTTCAACTCTTTCCAAAACCGGAGGGCTCATCCACCTCCACACCTACGTCTCGTTTATTTTCGACTATTAAGTGTTGCGATAAAGATCTGACATCCCGATATTGCTATTTTCAGATGCCAGGATGCCGGAAGTGCAAGAAGAGAGAAGGTGCGAGCGAGTGTGAAGCGAACAAGGCTTTAGAGCGAACAAGATTTTAGATATAATATGTTAGAAGTAGTTAGAACGCAAACAAACGGGTTAGTTAGTAGACGTTATTTTAGAGTCTTAGTAGAATTTTGTCCATATTACCATTAAATATGTGAAATTTGTTTAGCTATAACTGGTTGCGGATATTTTATACGAACCGTATGTTTCTCGATTCGATGATTCGATGATTCTCGACGTTTCGTTGAATTCTCATTCAACGTCATCAGGAAGATGGCTTGTAGCCGTGGAGGTAAAGGGCGGACTGATTAATGCTTCCTAGGACGTAAATTATACGCACTTTGTTGTGGAGCGTTCACTTCTTCTACGATAGAGGTCGCCAGTGTGCAATATGTACGTCGGCGGACTTTTCTGCGACGTCTCTCAAAGATTGAATTAATGTCGCAAGTAGTAAGTCGCGGGTACAGGTCGTCCGTTGAATAAGAATTCAACGAAACGTCGAGAACCGTCTCTCGGAAAAACATACGGTTCGTATAAAATATCCGCAACCAGTTATAGTTAAATATGTCTAACGACCGTAATAACAACATTAACTCTTTCTTCTTCTTCTTCTTCTTTCCTGGCGTTTCACTCCTATGGGGTGTTCTTGCCACAAAACAAGTGTGTTTCTTCGTTGGCAATAGGTGTGATGGTTGTGTTTTTTCCCTCTTTTATTTTGGAAATTTAAATTGTAACCGATTCATTTTGGGATAAACATTATTCTGTGTGGATGATTCAATTCTCTTAGCAATGGAAAAGGATATGGGGTACATAATGTTAGTTTATTTAATTTTTATAGATTTAATTTCTGTGTTCTTTTTATTTGAATCCCCTCGGCTATTTGTGTGTGTATGTGTGAGCGCGGCTGGAGGAGAATGACGCGGGTTCATCATCCCAGAGTTAATTAATGTCAATCTCTCGCGGACTCGGGAGAATAATTTTAATGCGACATATGGCGTGCCTGTTGCAGCGATGACGCATACGGCTGTTCTCTGACAATAGCGAGAGTTTTATTTTGGTGATTGTTATCATCATATATTAGAAGACCCCATGGCAAGAAGTTGTTAACTAAATTCACTAGGGGACAAATCGCGAAACATTCCGCGGGGCATGTCGCATCGACATCTACGCTCATGTTTCGGGGACAATGACGCGGTCATTTGACGTGTACACACCGGGACTCACATATCACTTGTCGCGGAAATGTCACCCGATGAGGTTATGATGACAGCTGCGCATCTATTTACACCTGTCGCCCAATGAGGTTGTGATGACAGCTGCGTATCTATTTATTTTAACGAGTTTATCGAAACGTAAGAGGAGAAAAAAGTGGTGGGTCCGAAATTATTTACTGCAAAGAGAAAGAAGGATGGATAATCTATGCGATCTTCGAATATCTGACGGATCTTTTGTCAATTTCACTCGAATGACAACAACTGGTTTTGTCAATTTATTACAAATAATCGGGCCTTTCATAGCCAAGCAAGACAATATTAAGGACCGCTGTTGGCGCTCACATCATTTTTATATTCACGGTTTGAAGTGTCCCACAAAATTGTACGGCGATGAGTTGGAGAAAAATAATTTCGTTTCCCCACGTTAATGTCAGTTGATAGATACAGCGCATGCGCATTCACCTATAAACATACCACGTGATATTGACGCGCAGCCCGATGTCCCCGTGAGCTCGCTCGAGTACCGTGCGCATGGCAACGTTTCCGCGGCACGTAGAAATGCCCCGCTATGTTGTGCGCGACGTCGCGGAACAGTGCGCGACGTTGCAACGTCACGTAGACTCTATGCCGCTCGTGATGTTGAGAGATAATTTGTCCCCTAGTGAATACATGGCTTCACATTTAAGTCATTTTGAGATGATTTGACGTTGAGATGATTGTACATAAAAAATAAGACATTTGCATTTCGCCTTTGAAAATATGTTTTATTGCTAATTCAATATTAATTTGTATTGATTTATGTCACTAAAATAGCAAAAAAGTATTTACAAAGTAAAAAAAACGCATTTATGCACAAAAAATTAAAATATACTAATTTCCCCTAAAAAAATGTAGTAAACAATAATTTTTTCGCCTCTGGAACTCATTTTTAAGAGAATAACACCTTTTTAAAATTGGTAAAACACGAACACCAAACAATCCTTCAAATGCTATCCGTTTTTACCATCCATTATCCAAAAATACAAAATACCTGGTATGTTAATTAATAATGCAAAACGTGGTATGTACCATTTAAAATTATTGAAAAATAATATATAAGTACATATTATAATAGTCTTCAAATAAAAATAAATGTATGACAGTACTGCCAGAGTTAAATTTATATTAAACATAAATATTCCAATCAAATTAAAAGGCGTGTTAATTTCAGAATGATGGCATGAACATGTTATTATTGAAGATGAAATGTTCTTCCCATTAGTAACTGATTTGATTTTTATGAAAAAGTATAGTTAACATGTTTATCCTTATAATTTGAATATGTTCTAATTATTTTTACTTCCTTTCTTTTAACTCGTGGCGTCTGCTTACTTGTTTGACGAAAACAATTTGGATCGATTTTTAACCCTTTTCCCGTAATCGAATCGAGCTGAAACTTTTCAGACAGACTCGTGGCGACGATCAAGAAGATTTAAAAAAATTTCGTTAAAAAATTAATAATTATAGTATAATTTTGGATTTTTTGAAATTTAAAATGGTTTTTTCAAATAGGAATCATTCTAAAAGTTTAATTACAACGGCGGCCTAATAACGTCACGGAATATTTAAAATTTGAATTACCCCGTCGGTAGGTATAATAGGTACTTCACTACGATTTTCAAAAATTTATGACAATTGGTTCACAGATGACAGCACACTTCGGTTTTTTGGGAAGTAATCAAATAATAAAGAGATATTTGACATAGATATTTGTCTAGACATGTTTTATTTTCAGTAATAAAAAAATCAATAATAAATAAATGCACGTACATTTGTATTTACTAATTAATGAATATACAGGTATTAGCTTTTTTTTTTAAATTTTGATGTTAATTTCTGTTGCAGCTCAATTGATATTTTTAATTGTGAGATGTCAAATGTTCCACATCATATGCGACTACTGTAAGGCTCGCTCGTTTTTTTTCTAAAAGCTTTAAATACAGCATTAAGTAGTACTTATTTCATGTAATTTTGGGAGGTTTGTGGCAGAGTGAAGCTCTGTCAGACAAGACCGCCCGGATAAGAAGGCGCCGGAGAAATTAATCCCTTTTCTAAAGGCATTGCAGATATCTGACACCGCATATAATAAAGGCGGCCATACACACTCCGGTGCATCATAGAGGTACACCGCGTATCGCAGATCGGTCCGTACCGCAACGTTTATGGGCTTACCCGTAGATCCCATACACGTTGCGGTACACCGCATGAGTCTTACTACGATTTTCGAATTGTACTATTCGCATGTTAAAAAAGCATATTTTTATACGATTATAGGATACTATTTTTTAAAGCTCTTTTGTGTGTTTATTTTTATTTCCTGCTTAAGCGTTGTTTTATATGACATTGCACGCGTTAAAGATTTTATATAAATATATTATATGTATATATACACGTTATATACACGTTATAATACTATACTTTAGAAGGATCACCTTATATATACACGTCATATACACGTTATAATACTATACTTTAGAAGGATCACCTTTTTCAACTACGGTTTTTGCATGACATTGCATAATATGTCAAATATTTTATTCAAAATGGCAGACGGCATTCAATTGTGTTCGCGTGTCACATCTGTCAGCTGTCATCTGTTGCGGTGTCGCACCCAGCACTCGCGGCATCACGCCGGAACGGCCGGAAACAAACTGAAGCCATGTATTCACTAGGAAACAAATCGCGTAACATTCCGAGCGGCATGTCGCATCAACAACTACGCTCATTTTCCGGGGACGTGTCAAGAACGACATGAAATTGAAATATAAATGAAGTATGAAATTAAAGATCCATCCAAATCAGATATATATATGTGATTGTTTCCTAATAGATCAACAATATGTGGACCAAAACTTTGTAACTAAGGAACGAGTTAATAAGTGAAATCCAATTTCGAAAAGTATCTCAATTTGAAAAGATACCCCAAAAGCAAACAAAATGATAGTTTTGAAAATAAACTGAAATGTTTTTTAAAGTCATCTGAGAAGCTTTTTGACGTTTCTACTTGTAAATGCACTTCATTTGAATCTCTTTCTTGTTTAAAACCGAAGAAAGTTTACATCAGTGAGAGAAGTTTTTATTGGATCAAATAAATGATAGGAAAATGGTTATAAGCGGTTTTGATAAAAAAGAAACGGCTAGATTAATGAAACGATAGCAGAGGTAAATTGAAGAGTCAATAAGGCTAACAAAAAAATCGTGTTCTACTCAAGAAACCGATTCTGTCTCAGCAAATTGTGATGAAGATTCAGAGTTTCCAATAACAGAGGCATCCCCGACAAACACGCCCTCGACAGAGACACCATCAACTTAAACGGCGAATTGGAATATATTGCCATTGCCAACAGTTGCTAAAGTCTGTGATAGATATGGTTTATCGACGCGATCTGCTGCTGCTGTTGCTTCTGCGGTGTTGGCTGACGTCGGTTTGGTTTCTACCGAAGATTTAACTCTGGTTAAGATTACAGTTAAGGTTTTAAGATCTACAGAGATGTATCTAAAGCCCGGAAACTTCAAAATATATTGGAGGTATAGATATAAAATGCATTTACTTTTATGGATGAAAAGAACATCGCAAAGAAATTTTAGAAGACCACATCTCAATTTTAGCACAACCTGGATCAATTTATTTGGGATACACAATACTGAAAGACGTGGCACTGCAAAGGGAATTCTTATTTCGATCACAACCAGTAGTAGCAGTAGACAAAGTAGAGGGTCGAGGTTGCAATTAAGATGACGTAATTTGCGTTGAATGTGACGGAACTGCAACTAACACCGATTGGAAGGGTGGCGTGATACAATATTTAGAGGAGTATTTGGAGAGACCATTACAATGGTGTGTTTGTATGATGCATGTCAATGAGTTACCCCTTCGTCATTTATTCTTGGCCTAAGATGGTTGCACTTTGGGTCCTAGAGACTTATAACAGACGCATCACAAAGTTTAACTGACGTTACTTCTAGAGATGGCTTTATTAGAACCGGGATGCAATCTCGAGCAGAAATGCCAAATTTTGGACACAAAAATAAGTTAAAACTTTTAGTTTTTGTCATTAATTATTATCTATATTTTATTTATTTTATTTTCTTGTGCTTTGTTTCATTAATTTCAACAATAAAATACCTTTTAAACTTGATTTTCTTTTATTTTAGGCAAAAGGTCTATAAAAACGTAAAATTTACAAAACGTCAAAGCTCGGTAGAGCCCTCAAGATGATAAACAATTTTAGTTTTTTTTTTACCTTTTTCGCAATTTGTGTAAATTTACGCAAAATTTGACACCACTTGCGATTGTATAGCTCAATTTTTTTTTTCTCGTACATGCACGGGACATCCTAGTGTACACATCGGGATTCACATATCACTTGTCGCGGAAATGTCGCCCGATGAGGTTATGATGACAGCTGCGTATCTATTTATTTTAACGAGTTTTCGAAACGTAAAAGGAGGAAAAGGTGATGGGTATGAAATTATTTACTGCAAAGAGAAAGAAGGATGGATATTCTATGCGATCTTCGAATGTCTGACGGATCTTTTGCCAATTTCACTCGAATGACAACAACTGTTTTTGAAAATTATTACAAATAATCGGGCCTTCCATAGCCAAGCAAGACGATATTAAGGAACGCTGTTGGCACATCATTTTATTTTTATATTCACGGTTTGAAGTGTCCCACAAAATTGTACGGCTTTGGTAGAGCGCGATGAGTTGGAGAAAAATTTCGTTTCCCCACTTCAATGTCGTGTTGACGGATACAGCGCATGCGCACTCACTGACCACGTGGTACTGACGCAAAGCGTGATGTCGCCGTGAGCTCGCTCGGGTACCGTGCGCATAGCAACGTTGCCGCGACACGTAGAAATGCTCCGCTATGTTGTGCGCGACGTCGCGGAACAATGCGCGACGTTGCAACGTCACGTAGACTCTATGCCACGCGTGATGTTGAGGGGCAATTTGTTCCATAGTGAATACATGGCTTGAAACTAAACTAGGGATGGGTAAAAAATATCAATATATATAGATAGATATCTATATATATCTATATATATATATATATATATATATTTATATATATAGATATATATATATCTATATATATATAGATATATTTATATTTATTTATATATATATATATATATGCAGATGTATTGATCAGATATCTTTATGCTGTATGTCTTTGACACTTCTTTTTCTTCTTATCTCTTCCCCTTTCCTAAGTAGATCCTTTCCTATCCATTCCTGATTCCTTTTTTACCTTAATTATTTGACTTTCATAGTTTGTTCTTAACGTAAACGTTCCACTTTTTAATTTTTTTGTATAGGTAACTTATTTTATTGTTGCTATATGTAAATAATATTAATTCTGAGGAAACTTGTAAGATGGTCTCTATTTAATATTCATGTGTAATCTGATTTTTGTATGTACTGTTAGTTTCCCATAAATAAATAAAATAAAAATACACTTTTTATTGCTGAGTCGTGACTTAACGGTGTGAAAACGTTTCGTTGCATGAGGCGCGCGTATTTTTTTTCACTCTAAAATTAACACTTAACACACCTAAAGAAGTATTGCTTAAAATATTCTAAAGACGTCTTCGCATTATTCATAAAAATAATTTTTGGCCTCTAGCCGGAAACGACTCGGGATCAAAGACCAGCAAAATATGCAGACGCGAATAAATGAACATTTCTCGGTACACCGCCTGAGTTTGAAATATTTGCCTTAAAATATCACTACAAGCTTCAAAAATTTTTTAACAATTATGAAAATCTCATTTCTAGCGGTGCATAGTTCGCGAACCGGTTCAATAAAATGGGTCCCTTTGTTCGCAATTCACTACTGAACTTGCTGATAACGCGAGCAATTTCTAAACAGGCTTTTCTACTGATAACTTATCTTACCAACGGTTTTTTTAACCCTTAACCGAAATCGTCATTTTGACAAACGGAATCGTGGGTCACAACAAAACATCTTCTAATTTATGTAATTAAGTGTGTTGGCGTTTACTTTTTGTTAATCCATTTGGCTTAAGTGATCACTTTACAAAAAAAACAAAGTTTTCGTGTTTTTTTTATTGTCTTCAAATTTCTTAATAATTGTTCTCAATTTGGACACATTGGGCAAAAACATTTTGTCCCAAATAAGCATCTGACTCTAATAAGGGAAGGTTAATGAAAATGAACAGAAAAAAATATACAATTATAAGATTAATACATATGAATGCGAAAGAATAAAAAAATCAACAACCAATTATAATGACAGCATCATTTAAAATAGTGATGAAAATAACGAAAAATCTGAATGATGCTTTGAATTCAACAATTGCATCTTCCTCATTTTCATTTTATTTATTTATTTCAGTATAAGGCGTGAAATTAAATAAGAATTTTCAAAGGGTGAAAAATTGTAACTTCTACAAAAGAGCAAAAATGATTTTGTTAATTATTATATATACATCAGAAGTTAGTTTTCTTACATTATAAAAATAAATTACCCCTACACATAGACGTACTATAAATATAGACTAGTCACTTAAAAACAAATCTGAGATATCTAGTCTCTGCTGTATTCTATTACGTACTAAATGTATCAGTCAGAAAGAGATAGAAATTATTTTCATAACCACGTATAAGAAAGGACAATAAAACATAACTGCTGAGAATGAATGCATATGAAGTTGTAGCGAAAAGCAATACTAACTCCTTGCCTTAACAATTTGAAAAATCAAATTTGAAATATCCCTGTTTGTTGTGTTAGACGTTGTAGTGCTTCATCACTTAATAAAGAAGAGAATATAACCTTTCATAGGTATCCGGATAGGTTCCGAAATTTGTTCAATTTCGTACGATGGATATTGAAAATTTGTCAATTTGACACATGACCACAAATGTTTGTGGGACAAAAGTGATTCAACTACGTAACCATTAGCGCAGATCAAGGCATAGAATCTTTAAAGAACTAAATAATACCTGTAAGTTAAATAATTTGGTTTAATGAAGGTGAGGTATAATTATGTATTTGGCATAAACGTTATTGGAGAAATGCGAAAAGTAACTGATCGTGACCAACGCAAGACGCAATCAATGTGCGCGTTCCAGACGTACGAATACGTACAGTTGCCGGCAAACTTCATGAAATTTTTTGGCGTAGTGGGGGAACGCGCAGAAGACAAAATTTGTGTCTCGTTGGTGGAATGGTACATGCGCAAACTTTCCCCACTACGCCGAAGAATTTCAAGATGTTTGCTGGCTACTGTACGTAATAATTCGTATCCAACGTGCGGCCGGCCTAAAATCTGCCTGCACTAGGAACGTCGGTCGACTTCGCGAGTAGTGTTGAGCCGGCTTTTGACTCACCAGTCCAGTCAAATACCGTTCGGCGCATTGGCGCAATTCTACTGAATCTTGACTGAGTGACGTTTGTATGTGCGGGCCTTCTTGTTCAAAAACATAGACAAGTACGTATTTGTTAAAGTGATCACGCATCATTATATACATGCGATATTTATCAAACGTAGAATGACTGACTAAGGTGCTAATTTGTAAATTAAACAGTGTTTTCGTTTACCGCACGAAGTGAATTAAATATAAAAAAGTGGTTATTTCTGACTGGCTATGGGAATTGTGCTAATTTGTAAATTAAACAGTGTTTATGTTTACCGCACGAAGTGATTTAAATATAATTTCTGACTGGCTATGGAATTGTGCTAATTTGTAAATTAAACAGTGTTTATGTTTACCGCACGAAGTGAATTAAATACAATAAAAGAGGTGATATCTGACTGGCTATGGCATTCAACTCCACCGAGTTGTACGACTCCCCGGTATACTACGACGATGACTACGGCGAGGCAGTCGGTAACGGGTCCTGCGAATTTGACCACGTTCCCGACGGCCCCGTGGACGTCGGCGCCTTCCTCGCGAGCGGCGTCTTCCTGAACGCGGTCGGGGCGCTCGGTATCGCGGGGAACGTGGTCACCATGGCGGTGTTCAGCCAGAGCCACATGAGGAGCAGCGCCACCTTCCTGCTCTCCGCCCTGGCCTTCTGCGAGACGGTCATCAACGCCGCCTCCGTGCTGATGGTGGGGCTGCCCGCGATTTACGTCAACACGGGGCGTCTGTACAGTTTGTACTTTTACGCCTATCCTCGCTACACGCCGCTCGTGTACCCCGTGTGGATGACCGCCCAGACCCTGGCCGTGTACCTGACCCTGGCCCTGACCGTGGAGAGGCTCGCGGCGGTGCGCCAGTCGCTGCGCGTCGCGCTGCTCTCCACGTACAAGCGGGCGCAAGTCGCTTTTGCGGTCCTCTTCGTGTCTTCGGCGGCGTACAACGCGCCGCGATTTTGGGAAATCGAGTCGCGGCCTTTCTCCTCCGAGTCGGACAACTCGACGATACGCTGCCTGTTTTACACCGATTTAAAAAAAGATGAATATTATACGACGATTTACTGTTTCTGGTGCTACACCTTGCTCGTGTTCCTCGTGCCGTTCTCGGCTATCGCCGTTCTGAACTCTTTGATTTACAAAGAGGTGAGGAAGGCGAACTCCGAAAGGAGGCGCCTCTCCCTTTCGCGGAAGAAAGAAATCGACATAGCGGCCGTGCTGCTCTGCGTCGTTTTGGCGTTTTTCTTCTGCAACGTGCTGGCGGTAGTTATCAATTATTTTCAAATACACAATACGCGCTACCACGCGCTCGTTATCATCGACAATCTGCTCGTCCCCTCGAACAGCGTTATCAATTTAATTATTTACTTAACTTTCATCAAGAAGTTTAGACGCGAGTTTTTATCAGTTCTGTGTATAGGTTTCGCCTCTAAAAGCGACGGCGAAGGCTCGTCTCGAACGAATTCTTCCACCGCTCAAATAGGACTTACATTGATAAAATTAGATGGTTGAATTAAAAAAACAAAAATGGTCTTGAAAATAAATTTCGAAAAAAATTTTTTTTTGAAAAAAATAATTACTATAAAAAGTTACGGGCGTTACAAGAAGTTACGCGGACGGACGGGCAAACAGACGACGAAATTTTTATAATTAGGATTTAAATGAAAACATGTTAACTCTGTTGGACTGGCCTGGAAATTCACCCGATCTTGACTCTATAGAAAACTGTTTATGCGTGGTTTGTACCTAAATCTGGTATATCAAAATTGGATTGCGCCACCAAAACAAAAACTGTATTCAGTTGTGGTTTCGGTATGACAAATTAAAAGAAAAATGTCTAAATTTTATTTATTTCGTAGTGAAACGTGTTATAACAGCAAAAGAAGCACATTTACATGTCCTATTACAGTAAAACAACGATAATTCGAAATTCGCCATAATTTGAAATTTTTGAAACTTACAAGTCCCAAAATGTTAATTTCATAGTATTTTTAACTACGATAATTCGAAAACCTCCGCGATTCGTAATTATAAATAATTTTTAGCCCCTTGCGCTATAAATTAATACATTTTATTTCACGTACATCCATTTTTTTTAATTTGACGAAATTGAAAAAAATATTTTGTTTTTTTCGCGGAGAAGAACGTGAGAAGAACGAATATGTCAATATCGGTACTTTAATAATAGAAATATCACATTTTCAAAATGATTTCTTGAAATATGGCTTTTGTCTTGAGTTTTACGATTTTTGGCGAATTTTGCAATCGCATCGTGATTTTGGTTGTAGGTACCTACTTTGAATTTTGAATAAATGTGGTTCCGCATAATTCGAAATATTTTTTTGGGTCGCTTGAATTTCGATTTAAAGAAGTTCTACTGTTATTACAGAATATTTCACGATTGCATGTCACCTGCAACTTGAAATATTCATAATGTTCGTTTTTTATCATTCTAAGATGTTTTATTCCATTAATTTGCGCATACTGTACTTATTTATTATTATTCTTGCTAATTATATAAAAAATGTTAACCATAAAGTCATTTAAAGACAACTGAAGAAGTCACTTAAACATCGTTGATTTATTTCATTCAAAGTGAAAATGCAGGGATTTTTTTTGAAAATATTATATATGCTTTTAAAATATATACCTACACTTATATGGGTGATATCGTGGGTTACAGGCGATATTAATTTGGCGATACACCGATACATTTTGCCACCTTCGCGCTTAATTCGTTCATGCTTAAACGCGGCACAATTTATCTACGCTCGGGGAATCCCCGCGTTTCATAATTTCATTACGAACATGGAATACCTGTCGCATCAATATTCTTACTTTTCACAAACTAAGCCAAAAGCCTGTGCTATGAAAACAGGACTAAATTGCTGGTGTCCCGGAATGAGGCTCGAACTACCGACCACCAGATCGCTAGGCGAGCGTCATTCAATTTCAATTCAATTCAATTTATTTAATAATATGTACATTACAAACTAAGTGTTCAAGGCATACATATTATGGAAGTATATATCAATATAAAAATATTAAATAAATTAAAAATAACGTAAAATCTGGTCAAAGGTGTAGGAGAATCCCGCTTCGGAAAACCCCCTCAGACACATGGAATATATCAATACCCAAAGCTATTTTGTTCAGCATAGCTGTGGCTCTTCCAACAGGCATAACCATCGGCAGGTTGGTCCTGTATATTGGAATGTGAAACAATCTATGCTGACGATGTCTAATGTAATTATCAGGAACATACAAACCAATGCTCTGCATAATTTCAGGATTATCAATCATACCGCGCAACAATCGATAAAAATGTGTAATCAATCGATAAAAAGGTCATGACCACTACACCAACAAGCTACTCGTATAATAAATATGAACGTAATGTTCTGTTTAATTTCATTATAAGGTAGATAGTCTTATTAAATATTATACAAGTAATTTCATCTGTTTCTAATCTAAACCCATAACTTTTTACACCTTTTGTCTTTTACACTTCACTGCCCGCATCGGTATCGGTAGGTACCTATCGTCGATACTTTTTTATAAATATCGGTAGAGTGCCACCATTATAACTTGGCGTGCGAGGGAGGTAAGAAGTTGCCAGGTTGTAAATTTATTACACAATACATAATGTACTGAATGTCCGGTGACCAGTGTCAGAGCCTTCAATATAAATTTGGTCGGGTAACAGCGCGCTCCGCGGCGGCCGCTCTATCTGTCAAACTGTCAGACGGTAATACCGGTCCATTTTTTGCCTTTTCAGCTTCGCAAAATTTTAAAACTTCATTGGCAATTGTTCTTGCACCACCCCGGACTGTTTTCGACATAATAATTCCGTGTATATTGGTAATCAAGAAGTCACAGCTCCCGAGCAAATACAAAATTGTACTGAATTACAGGGCGAGTTTTAGTTCTAATCTTGCCGCACGCCAAGTTATGTTGGGCAGGCTATATTGGTATCGGCAAAAGTGCGTATAAAGGCGGCCATATACGCTCCGGTAGACCGTAGAGGTACATCTGTTCGGTCGACCTCTAGATACGTACCGCAGCGTGTGTGGTGTTCGCGGGTGGAGGTTTCCAGACCTGTACAGGTGACCGCAGAAGAATTGAAATTCTATACTTTTTGTCTGTGCGGCCGCGGCTGACAAATCTGTGCGTGTGTGGCGCTCTCAGTTTATATTCTCTATTCTATGCTCTCAGTATCTCTCTATTATGTGATGTCGTAGCTGTGACAGGAAGAGGTTATGTTGGGTGCAATGTTTTTTAAATGAAAAGTCTTAAGCGTTGTAAAGAAATCGAAGTTTATAAATTGGAACCGATTCAATAATATTTTTGTCAGAAATGTCAGGCGTGTTTTTGTCAGCTCTGTGAAAGTTACTTTGAATACTAAAAATAGTGCTTTATTATAGTCTAAATCTATATTTCTTAAAAATTCTGTTCACGATTTACAAGTGATAGCGTTATCATATCCTCAGGGAGCGCAAAAGATCAGTAAGTGAGAATAAAAAAATCTCAGTGACAGATAATATACCAAAAACCTACAACTGAAAACTCAGTCATAGACACAATATCGCTCAAAATATTGGACATAAGGATCATTTTTGCAAGAATATTGATCAATCATTGATCAAAGTCATTGATCAAGGCTGACACTTATCGGACCGTACGAGAACTGCGCACGCGTAGTACTTAACACACTCGGACTGGCTGCGGCGTTCGACTCGGCCAATATATATTTTTATTCGGCCAATACATATTGTTTATTTCCTTTTCTGATAGAATAAACGATCATGAACGCCCAACAATATATCCTGAATAATAAAGATGCTATAAGCAAACTAATCGCTACTATTATGGACCCAGCAAATAAATTTAATAAGGACCAGATCGGCAAATTAATTCCTTTGACGACAGAAATAATGGCCACGAATAGCCAGATAACAGCAAGCTTGGCTACATTAGAAGGTCAAGTTTCTTGTCTTAAGGAATCATTAAATAGCACCCCTAGTATCCCATCCAACACACTTTCTTCTGTACAAGATACCATTAAAGAACTAGAAGAAAGAAAAAATCGGTCGAAAAATTTGATTATTTTCAATCTTCCGGAGAGCCAATCGGACCAAACATTTATCGGTATGCAAGATGACATGAATAGGTTTGCAGGAGTCTTGAAAAAAATAGATATTAATGAAGATTATAAAATCAATAAAATGTACAGACTTGGTAAGAAATCCAATGACAATATCAGACCTGTGAAAGTCGAATTTCAAGATTCTTCCCAAGCGAAATCTATCATCTTGAAATCTTTAAATCGATTGGATGGAATCAAATTGAAGAGAGATCTCACACCCATGCAAAGAAGTGATCTTCATAACTTATGGAAGGAATTAGATCTACGTAGGAAAAATGGTGAGGAAAATATCGCCATAAAGTATATTAACTCGGTTCCAAAAATTGTGCAAAATCAAAAAAACTAGAAAACTTTCGTAAGTGTAATGTGTACTATCAAAATGTGCGAGGTATGAATACTAAATTGGAATATTTATCAACCATGATGCAAAGTGTTAATTATGATGCAATAATTCTGACGGAAACTTGGCTAAACAACAATATAAAAAACGGCGAACTGGGTTTAAAAAACTTTGTTATTTATAGGTGCGATCGTTCCTCTGTACCTAATAATTCTACTGCTTTTACGAAAACTAGAGGTGGTGGGGTTTTAATAGCCGTACTGAATAAATATAGATCGTGCATAATCAAAAATTCCGTTAACAATGTAGAACAAATATTCGTGAAAATATCATTGCCTACAAAGTGTCTGATTTTGTGCGCAGTATACATTCCCCCTTGTTCTGATAATACTGTATATGAAAACCACTGTATTGCATTAGAAAGTGTTAGATTTAAGTTTCCAGAAGCCAAAATAATGGTGGCTGGTGATTATAATCTCCCTAAACTGCAATGGGTGTGTGAAAATGATACTATGTTTGTCGTCAACTCCCCAGAAAACAATAATGAAATCGAAGTGCTAAATATGTCATCTTTTCTCGAATTCAAACAATACAATGGTATACGTAACAAAAATAATAGAATACTCGATTTAGTGTTTAGTAACATGGAATATCTAAAAGTTGAATTATCTTTAGACGAGTTATTACCAATTGACCTTCATCATCCACCATTAGACATATCCTTCTCATTAAAATCAGACATCAACAAAACTAGTGATATATATAAACGAAATTTCAAGAATTGTAATTATGATAAAGTAAAACAAATTTTAAATAATGTGGAGTGGAATCTGATATCTATAGGCGGTGATGTAAACAACCAGATAGAAAACTTTTATTCTTTAGTCTATGAAATTTTTAATGATTGTATACCGTTTAAAAAAATCAGAATATCAACTCACCCTAAATGGTTTTCAAAGGAATTAGTTACGTTGATTACAATAAAAAAACTACAACACAAAACCTATAAAGAAACTAGGTCAGTGCATGATTATATGCTTTTTAGGAAGACTCGAAAAGATTGTTGTATTCTATCCAAGCAGTTACGTAATCATTATCTTACAAAAATTGAGGATCAAACTCCAGAAAACTCCAAATCTTTATACAAATACGTTAAATCTCTTAAAAGCGATTACTATGATTTGCCTAAGACTATGTACTTAAATAATAAGTGGGTCGACACTCCCAAAAGAATTATTGATCTCTTTGCTGATTTTTTTAAGTCGGTATATGATAATTCTGCACAGGGATCATATTCGTCTGTTCAACCACAATTATTCGATGCTATAAACCTTCCTAATGTAGTTCTTAGCCAATCAGAAGTAGAAAAAGGGTTGGTATCGTTGGATGAAAACAAAACACAGGGACCTGATAAGGTACCAACCATCTTCCTAAAAAATTGTTATAAAGAATTATCATTTATTTTGTGTAAAATCTTTAACTTGTCTTTACAAAATGGAACTTTTCCAGAGATTTGGAAAACGAGTTATATTATTCCAGTCTTTAAAAAGGGCAACCACTCGGATATTAAGAATTATCGACCTATTTGTATCCAATCTGCAATACCAAAACTATTTGAACTTTTATTGCTAAATAAAATAAAAGAATACTTATTCAGCATTATATCCCCTCTACAGCATGGATTTATGCCAAACAGATCTACTCTAACAAACCTTCTTGCTTTACAAGCCGATGTCTTTGATGCCTTCAAAGATTCTCACCAGCTAGATTGCTGTTATACAGATTTCTCCAAGGCGTTCGATCGAGTCTCTCATAGAGTTCTACTTGATAAATTAAATGCCTTGGGAGTTTCGGGTAACATTAAAGCTTGGCTCGAGAGTTATTTACATAACAGACAAATGATTGTTAGAATAGCTGAGTTAGAGTCTGACTACTTTTGTGCAGTAAGCGGGGTACCACAAGGCTCCCACCTGGGTCCTATTTTGTTCATTATATTCATTAATGATGTAATCCCCATGCTTTTGTTATCCGGTGTGAGGTGTTTGCTATTTGCAGATGATATGAAACTCTATAGAGTAATAAATACGGAACACGACTGCAAACTTCTGCAGAATGCACTGGATATTTTACAGAAATGGTGTGAAGAAAATAAACTTTCTTTAAACATCTCCAAATGTCAAATGCTGAGATTCTGCCGTACCCGGACAATAGTAAACTATGACTACAAAATTAATGGTATAACTTTGAGTGTCGTTGATGAAATTAGAGATCTGGGCGTAATTGTAGACAATAAGTTTTCTCTTGTGTCACATATCAATTGCACAGTTGATAGAGGCTTAAGAACCCTAGGTTTCGTACTCAGATTAAGTAAAGATTTCAAAAATATTGGAACTTTTAAACTATTATTTAAGAGTCTGGTTAGACCAGTATTAGAAACAAATTCAGTTGTATGGAGCCCTCAATATGCTGTTCATGTGTCACATTTAGAGAGAACACAAAATAAATTTCTCCGTTTTATCAATTATAAACTTAATTTACCATCAACACATATTGATTATAACTTTTTAAGATCATTTTGCTCTCTTGATAAATTGGAAATAAGAAGAATTGTAGCTGATCTCGTCTTTTTTCACAAAATAATTAACGGGAACATCGACTGTCCACAACTGTTGGAACGAATCTGTTTGCGAGTTCCATCCCGAGTAACCAGAAATTACGCAGGGTTTGCCTTGGAAGCTGCGACAACTAATTACTTTTTTAATTCACCACTTCAAAGGCTTCCCAGACTTGTTAACAGATTTGAACAGTTAGACGTTTTTTCCACAAATTTAAATAAATTCAAACATACAATTCGCAATATTCTTAATCAACAATGAACTTTCCTCTATGTCTAAAAATAATCCTCAAATATATGTAATTATCACTCTTTTCTTGTATTCTTATCCTATAAAAAAAAAAAATTCTTAATTTATATTTCTGTAATTATCGCTAATCCTATAAAAAATATGATGTATTTATAGATTTATGAAATTATGGATTCTGTGTTTAAGTTTAGTTGTAGAGCTCTTTTTATATTTCTGTTATTATGTCATTTTATATTTCTTTATATGACTTTTTTATTTTCTTTTTATATTTCTCATTACCGACATGTATTACCCAATGTTTATGTAAATGCTCTGATGGGCGTATATATACTGAAATAAATAATAAATCTTTAGCGCGTAAAAAATACCACGATCGACCCAAAATTGCTGCAAAAACTAAAAGAATTGGAGCCTGATGCCAATATGAATATGGTTATAAAATTATTCATATAAATTAATTGTTAATATTTTTTAAAACATATTTTATAATTTTGATTCGTATTTTTCTCTTCAGATTTAACTATAAATAAAGGCTAAACTTTATTTTATGGCCTCACTCGATTTTCTTAAAAATAAGTATCCTGATGGCAAAACTGAAATCAAAATTTGGCGGTCGTTAGTATTAAAATCTAAATAAATGAATATTTTAAACAAAACTATTTTATTAGGTAGCTGCAGATAATCTTTTCGCAGAACATTAAACAAAAGGCATCACACGTCTCTGGAATTATTTTACCGAGAGCTTGAGGTGATATGATACTAGAGAATTTAAGGCATTAGTACTTATGATCTCCCTATTGCAAAAAATCTGAAAGGGAAATCTATTGCAAATATCTTAAAGGCCTCTCCCATACAAAGTTTGCATATTCGCCGCCATTTTATAAAAAATCTTAGCCACAAATTAAATATATATAAATCGCTAGAGGACTTTCTTACAAACATAAAACTATTCGGTCATAAAATCCTAAAGCGTCATGTTTCTGAGATATTCACATATAAAAAATGTTATTTTGTACCTATGAAGTGTAATACAAATGACACAATCAATAAGAAAGTATTGTTAAAAAACTAACCCATAAAAACCATGTTTATATTTTACTCCCTCTCTTTGTAAATTAAGTTTACCATCATGTAATTAAATAATTGATTGACTGAAAATGAAACATGTCTTGACAAATATCGATGTCAAAAATCTCTAAAAATATCTCTTTATTATTTGATTTCTTCCCAAAAAACCGAAGTGTGCTGTCATCTGTGAACCAATTGTCATAAATTTTCGAAATTCGTAGTGAAGTACCTATTATACCTACCGACGGAGTAATTCAAATTTTAAATATTTCGTGACGTTATCAGGCCGCCGCACAGTGGGTCGAAACCGTAATTTGTAATTCCTGTTCAACATTCACAGCTTCAGAGATGATTCCTTCAATCACAATTTTTCCTTATAAACTGGGTTAAATACGACTACTTCGTTCCCATCTAGCTCTTATATTTGAACAATATCTCGTATAAAACTACTATCTACAATTGTAAAAAAATAGTGAAGTTTACTGTTGTACTATTAAATGTTCATTTAGTTAGTTTTGGTCTACCTGTATTGGTTTTATTGTTGATTTTTATATAGTTTTATTTTTTAATTGGTTTAGCACAGCGGAGAATCTGTCATATGAAATGTCACATGTATTATGTTTATTATTGATTTTTATGAAAATTTTACCCGTTTTTATTAAAATCAGCCGTTTTGTCATCTGAGACAGGTAGGTCGACTTCAATATTTCGCGCATAATAATTATCGACACCTAACTTTTGATAGCGATCGATCACTTGAAATGGCGGCAAACATAATTTCGTTTTTTCAGTACATATCTATGAGATCTTGAGATAATTTGATATTTTAAAATAATAAAGAGTGTTTTGCATTACATGTATATATATTATATGAATAAGAGAGGTGATCGGCACTCCTTTTAAATAATATCTCAATGAATTTTTCGAATATTAAAGATATTTAAAATGATGATAGTAGGTAATTAAGTATTCTACACATTTTTGAATACATCAATCTTTTCGAAATCAATTCTTCTTCCTTTTCTTCGTAAGGTTTTATGAACTTATAATAATAAGTGAAATTTTTTAAATATATTTAGGTTTTTTTTTTCATTGGAATTTAAAACGTGATGGTAATAGACACAAGCGATATATTTAAAGAAAAAAAACTGACCGAATTATTTTCAAAAGATTTTGTTTCTATTTATTATTATAGATGAAGAGAAAGCGGCAAAAAAGTGTGCGTTAAAATGTGCAATAAACGTGTCAGTAAAAATGTAAAATGTAAAATGTCCCCGCAATTGTAAAATAATTTAACGTGACAATGATAATAAAAACGAACGCCGGAGAGCGGCCACAGAGCGGCCGGCCATCTGTGCGGGTGCAAACTTGTCTCGACATGTACCTACCCACCGACACGTGCGGACTTCCGGGCGATCCGCGACCCGCGACCGGGTGACCGCTAATTAGGTATGCATAATTAATTAATAATATTTATCATTATTATCGATCGATTATTTATTTGTTTGTTCGCGTTCGTATTCGCCGCGCCGGGTAGGGTGAAGAGCGTCGAGCGGTGAGTTTGATTTTAGAATGTATAATAATAATATTAATACTATAATACTTTTACTTACTATTTCATATTTAGTTTGACTTAAATGAAGTTACGAATATAAAAATCTCCATAACTATTGATATTAGGTCATGGTTGCTTGAACATTTTAGACTCATAACATAGTCAGGAATCTACCTGCCAAGTTTTTGCTGCTAGCTCTGGTACAGCCTGTACATATATCGTAAAACTACTATCTACAATTTGTAAAAAAATGTTTGCTGTTGTATTATTAAGTTTTCATTTAGTTTTTAGTATAATTATGTTCGTTTTTTGTTGATTATTTGAGTTATTATGTACTTTTACTCACTTCATATTTGGTTTGACATAAAAGAAATTACGAAAATAAAAAATAATATTATAAATATATACGTTTTTTATTTTTTCGATCCATTTATCTGGTAGAGTAGCAAGTTTATGTACACGCTCATAGCATCAAACGATGGTAGACTAGACAAGGTCTGAGAAAAAAAAGGTTTCAAAACGGGGTTAGTCACCACTTAGCAGAAATTTAATTTTATTTGATCCGCTCCATACAAAAAATACAAAACTTTTTTGCTCAAACTATAAAGTTTAGGAAAAAGTTTCATAGGACAACTATTGATAAGGTTAATGAGCTCTATCCATCGGCGGGTATAAAGAAAAAAGTAAAAAAAGAAAGTTGGTCCCTAAGTCCCTCAAATTACGGTTTCGACCCACTGTGCTTCGGTTCGGGCGGCGGCCGCGCGTTCAAACCATTCGACCGATTTACATGATCTTGACGCTGACTATCCGTTCGCTAGGCCGGTGCCGCCCCCCAAATACGAGCGCCCTAGACTATCGCCTAGTTTGCCTATATGAACGGGCCGGCCCTGTGTACGGGCGACCTCTAGAGACGTACCGCAGCGTGTGTGGTGTTCGCGGGTGGAGGTTTCCAGACCTGTACGAGTGACCGCAGAAGAATTGAAATTCGATTCTTTTTGTCTCTGCGACCGCGACGGACAAAAGGTAGGGATGGGTAAATGAAAGAAAATGTCGATATATATTTCGTTTCCGTTTCCCAAATATTTTAGTTTTTTTTAAAATAAAAGCTTTTTTGCGTTGCTCTGAAAAGAGTATATATTTTATTAGCAAAAGAACATAATATTTCATATTAAAATTTAAAAATAATAAAAGTACACACCTGAAAAGAGAAACAACATTTAAAGCTATTATTTTATATTATTTTATCGATTAACCGAGAAAAATATCGATGTGCAAAAAAAAGGTAACCAAAAAAAGGTCGCCAAAAAAATATATCGAAGAAAATATATCGATATATCGGGAAAAATATATCGATATATTGGGAAAAAACTATCGATATATTGGGAAAAAACTATCGATATATAGAAAAAAATATATCGATGACCAAAAAAAAGGGTCATCAAGAAAAAATATCGATTATCCAAGAAAAAAATTACGATATTTCATATATCGCGAAAAAATATATTGACTATATATATTATATTGATATATATATATATTGAACAACGTTCCCTCTAATTTTTCTATTGTGTGTGCGGATCTTCGACGCATCTGTGCAGTGGCGGTGCGATAAATTTTCACCCCCCCCCCCATAGGGTATTTATTAATTACTGTGATTTTATATAATTTCCCTAGCTTTGTCCGGTAAGAAGAAAGCGGAGGAAAGTTGCCTGGCAAGCCCGTATTACAAGCCTCAATATGATATTCCAAATAAATACATATTTTTTAGTTTAAAAAATGTTACTTACTTACTAGAAAAACTTCGCATTTCTATTGCACCTACTTTTCATATTTGCTTCGGAATATATATGATGCATTTGACACGATCATATGTCTTCGAATAAACAAATATTTCACCAATTGTTACTTTTTGTAAATGCATTGAAGATGGCATTTTTCTTTCGACGATTTCAGAGAGCCATTCCAGTTTAAATTTATCGCAGGATTTCTTCTTAACGGTCGCCACATCCACTCCTTTTCGACATTTTAAGGGGATGAATTTTATATAATTAGTAGGTAAAATTGTATTATTCGACTCATTTCTCCGAAAGCGTGCGAAAGAATTGTGCATGTATTGTTTCATGCATTCGAGCAAAACTAAAATCTGGCAAAGGAAACTTTATTTTATAATATTGACTGTGCGGAGTGTAAAACATGTGTGTGGAGACATTTTGCTAGGTGAACGCGCGCACACGCGCACACCTTACAGGGAACGTTGATATTGAATATCAATATATCGATATTTTTCAAACAATATCGATATATTGATATTTTTTACCCATCCATAGTTTAGTTTCAAGCTATGTATTCACTATGGAACAAATTGCCCCTCAACATCACGCGTGGCATAGAGTCTACGTGACGTTGCAACGTCGCGCACTGTTCCGCGACGTCGCGCACAACATACGTTACCCTACTCGCACGGTACCCGAGCGAGCTTACGGTGACATCATGCTTTGCGTCAGTACCACGTGGTAAGTGAGTGAAAAATAAAATGATGTGAGGGCCAACAGCGTTCCTTAATATTGTCTTGCTTGGCTATGGAAGGCCCGATTATTTGTAATAATTGTCAAAAACAGTTGTTGTTATTCGAGAGAAATTTGCAAAAGATCCGTCAGACATTCGAAGATCGCATAGAATATCCATCCTTCTTTCTCTTTGCAGTAAATAATTTCACACCCACCACCCTTTTCTCCTCTTACGTTTCGATACCTCGTTAAAATAAATAGATAGAATAGATCGGGCGACATTTCCGTGACAAGTGATATGTGAATCCCGGTGTGTACACGTCAAATGACCGCGTCATTGTCCCCGAAACATGAGCGTAGATGTTGATGCGACATGCCGCTCGGAATGTTTCGCGATTTGTCCCCTAGTGAATACATGGCTTCAGTGTGTTTCCGGCCGTTCCGGCGTCATGCCGCGAGTGCTGGGTGCGACACCGCAACAGATGACAGCTGACAGATGTGACATGCGAACACAATTGAATGCCGTCTGCCATTTTGAATAAAATATTTGACATATTATGCAATGTCATGCAAAAACCGTAGTTGAAAAAGCTGATCCTTCTAAAGTATAATTTTATAACGTGTATATGAATATATACATATAATATATTTATATAAAATCTTTAACGCGTGCAATATCATATAAAACATTGCTTAAGCAGGAAATAAAAATAAACGCACAAAAGAGCTTTAAAAAATAGTATCCTATAACCGTATAAAAATATGCTTTTCAAACATGCGAATAGTACACTAGCGAAGGGAAAAACTACATTTCAAAATGAAGACTACAACACACACACGTTCACCAGTTTGAAGACTACAAAGTGTACACTACAATTGTAGTAAAAAATACTTGAAGTGAAGTAATTGTAGTACTACGAAATGAAGTGAAGTAATGAAGTAATTGTAGTATTAATGAAGTGAAGTAATGTAATGAAGTAATTGTAGTATTAATGAAGTGAAGTAACGAAATGAAGTAATTGTAGTATTAATGAAGTAAAGTAATGTAATGAAGTAATTGTAGTATTAATGAAGTGAAGTAATGAAATGAAGTAATTGTAGTATTAATGAAGTGAAGTGTAATGAAATGAAGTAATGTAGTACTAGTGAGTTAATATTTTTTTCCCAAATAAAAATTTGGCGAGCTAAAAAAAAAAAATGTCAGCGAGAAAAATATTTAAGATAAATTGACGATATTTTCTCCACAGTAACATTTGGCGACCTAACAAAAAAAGAAAAGGTCGCTAGCCAGATTTCTTCATTTGATTCCAAAAAAATTTCAAACCATGGGGGGGGGGGTTGTTACAGTTTCCAGAGATTTCTTCATATATCTACATCAACTTTCCAAAAATTTCACGTAAAAAATGCACTATTTAAAGTATGTTTCTCATACTTTCGATAACTTTGAAGTGTATGTACTTTGTAGTGTTCGCTTTGAAATGAAGAGTACTATTTGAAGTTTATACTTTCAATAACTTTGGTGTTTGTAGTTTGTAGTGTGCACTACACTTCAAAATGTGCAAAGTGTGCACTTCAATGTAGTACTACATTGTAGTAGTGAGTACAGAGCGGACCCATTACTATAGTACACTCGAAAATCGTAGTAAGACTCATGCGGTGTACCGCAACGTGTATGAGATCTACGGGTAAGCCCATACACGTTGCGGTACGGACCGATCTGCGATATGCGGTGTACCTCTACGGTGCACCGGAGTGTCTATGGCCGCCTTTAAGTTAGTCGGGTCGAGGGTGCCAGGGTGCGCGCGCAGCTGGGCTAGGGGAGGGGCGGGGGGGGAGCGCCGAGTATAATTGAGTGGGGAGGAAATAAAGAAAGTGCGAGCGCCGATGTTGCCAGGGTGGAATTATAATAAACATTATTTTATTTTATAAGTTAAAATATCCCAATTCCCCAGAAGTACTTATCATCACGCCATTTCCCCGTGATAGTGGGCGTAGAGGATAGAGCGCCACACACGACACACAAATCTTGCCTCAACTGCATTCATACATCTTCGCATACAAGCCCACGATTGTTGGGGCTGCCGACAGGACCGTCTTCCAGTATCTGATTAATCTGGTCGTGCCACGTTTTCCGTAGTCGCCCTCTTTTTTTGCCATCTTCAACACTTGCGTAGTATGTCTTTTTTACCATTGTTTCCTTATTCGTTCGCTCAACATGCTCATAAATTCTATTCACAATGCTTAGATCAGCTTTAAATTTTTCCCAATTTGTTGATTTTTCACTAATGTGATTAACAGAACCTTTTTAATATTCGTTGTTTTTTTTTTCAAATTTTATGTTTTGAGCTGTTTTTCTTTCTCTTTTCTTTCTCTATCCTTTTTCATTTTATTTTTCATTTTGGTATTCTATGATTTTAGTATGTAAGATTTTTTTTGTGTAAAGCGCCCTTGAGGTGAAATTTTCACAAAAATGGCGCTATATAAATAATCCAATATTATTATTATTAAAGAGTTAAGCTTATTATTACGGTCGTTAGACATATTTAACTTTAAATGGTTTTCACGACTTTGATTCAACCTTTGAGAGACGTCGCAGAAAAGTCCGTAATTAGTACATATTGCACTCTGGCGACCTCTATCCTAGAAGAAGTGAACACTCCACAACAAAGTAAATATAATTTACGCCCCCGGAAACATTAATCAGTCCGCCCTATACCTCCGCGGGTACAGGTCGTTCTCCTGATGACATTGAATACGACTTCAACGAAACGTCGAGAATCGTTTCTCGAAAAACCATACGGTTCGCATAAAATATCCGTACCCATTTACAGTTAAACATGTAATAATGCGAAATAAATAATGAAATAACAAAATCCGCGCGAGTCATTTTTCACATCTTTACCTATAAAACTAAATGTCTGTCTGTCTGTTCTCTATACAAATTGAAATATACAAAATCTGATCTGACCCAAATTTTGCATCCATAGTCTTTGGGATCCGGCGGGTAACATCCTCCCTCTTTAACTTTTATATTTTCCATGCAAATCTGTACCCTTCGACCAATCGGACCCAAATTTTGCTTGTTCTTTAGGATTCGGTGAGTAAAATGGGTTACATTTCATCCCTTCTACAAAAATCTTTAAAAATACGACTCACATATTAGTAGTCGTGACGTATAAATCTGCGTTTTTGTTGTAGTGCCGTAGTATTTGTACCGTACAATTGTGACACACGCAGGCGTTACTAGTGAAATTAAGTATTTTGGCAGGAATTTAAAATCTTGAAACAATTATTCATTTTCATACTCTTAATATATACAAAAAAAATCGTAAACTTATTTTCTAGACCGAAGAAGGATTATTGTATTTAAAAAAAAAGTAAAATTTCCCTTTTGCGCAGCGCAGCGCCCTCATATTTATCAAAATGTACTAATGTCGCTTTTTCGATGCTTCCGGAATCCAGCGGACTACCCCAAAACCTTCAAGCAATTTCTAATTTATTGTAAAAGGTGTAGATTGCTATAAAATCATCGATTACTTGAAAATATTTCTGATCATCTAGTGACAATTAGAATGAGTGGTGCTGTGTGTACGTGATCTAGTTCCTCTGCAAAGAGGGAAGAGTCAAGCTCCGCTCCTGAGCCGCCCTCCCTTGTGTTGGGGGATGGGTAAGAGGGGGGAGCTGGCCCGTCGCCATGGCGACCGCTGGCAGCCTCGCACTCACACCGGCGCGCCATAAAGTGTAAGAATGGGCCCGATTAAGGGAATAATAAATTTCCCGAGGAGCGGTGCATAATGAGCCGTTGCAGCCGACACTGAAGGAGCGTCACGGCCGAGCGGCGATCGGAAATCGTGTCACGCCAGCAATCAGCGAGGTTTTAACACTCCCTACACACGTACTTGATAATTTATTCAAATTTATATTAATTTAATAACTGATTCACTTTTTTTGTGTATTTTATACACCACTTTTAATTACGTAGTTGATGTGATTTATGGAATGTAAATAAAAACACTAAGAATTACTTAAACTCTTTTTTACTATGCAAAAAGTCTATGATATTAAATTGGAACTATGTTCTTAAATTTAAAGTAACTTACTCTTTCTAGAATATTCCTCACACTTAATTCTTAATTCTTCTTCTTATTAATTCTATTTTTATTGCTTCGATCACTTTTTAAAAAAAACCATGCCAGTTAAATCGTCGATTATGCGTAATTTTTTCCGATTACCATCTCGTTACTATATGAAGATTTTCACACATACGTCTAAGCGACCCCTTTCGGTCTACTTTCGTTCTTTTTTCTGCCAATTCCAGGCTTCACTTCCATACATCAGAGTTGGCACCAGAACTCCATTATGCACCGCTAGTCTTGTTTCCTTTGGAGGATTTTTATTGACCGTAATTGCATTCAGAGGACCATTTACCTTGCCGCAGTCATTCTCATGTCGATATCATTCTCAGCCTTGTCATCTCTACTAAAGATATTTCCCAGATACAAAAACTCTTCCACATTCTATTCTAAGCATTCACGGCTTATTTCTTAGGAGATAAAATAAGCAATGAACTAAATATATTTTTTCTAATTCTTTCGAAGGTTGCTTCTCAACTTGCTGATTAATCATGAAAATTCAATGAAGGAAATTATACAAGGTAAACATTAGATCTTTCCTTTTGAACCCGAACCTAAACTGATATTTAAACCTACCTTCTAAAGTCCTTCTTTTTAAATGACGCCCATGCTTTGCGCAGGATTCTAAGGATAACTCAAAGGCTATTGTATTAAGTTCAGATTGGTCCCAGAAATAAGCAGAGAACATAAAAGTATTATACATTAAATTTGATGCTTGGCTTATTTTAGTACAATTACTAATTATTAATTTAATACAAAGCAGTTGATGTTTTTAAATGATTTTATTGTGTGTTTTTATAAAAAAGCAAAATAATTTTATTGTTGATATAATTAATTAATAAAAATGCACTATGTTTTCACCACTTGTTTATTAAAAATATCAACATGTTTTTGTCCCTTTGTCAGGATACAATGTATACTAACATATAAAAAATAAAAAATCGAAATATAAACAATAAAAATTAAAAAATGTTACATGGGAAATGAATAAATGAGTAAGTACTAACATGGAAACAAATTTAACACTGGTCATTTGTAATATTCAATTAATATGTGGATATTTTCAATATACAAGTGGTGAAAACAAAATATCAATATATATGTAGGCAGTACAAAATAATGTCCCCAGTGAGCGTCTATCCCTCTGTCTGTGACTGACAGATTTGTATATGATTTTTACTGTTATGACCTTAGAGTATATACAATATTGTATATACTCTAAGGTTATGACATGCATTTCTTCAGAATGATTTAAGTGTATTCAAAATTGCCCTGGCATCAAGGCGAGAAGAAATTTGCCGCGCAAACGCTCTCTTGGAAACGCTGCCTAATCCGTTAGAGATTAGGCAGCGTTTCCAAGAGAGCGTTTGAAAAATAACGGGGAAAAGAATTGGGTAAAATTGAATTATCTGTAAAAAGTCAGTAATAGCATATATGTATCTATCTTTTAAGGATAACATACACAGACCATTTTTTAGAACGAAGATCCTTAACGCGGCTTGCGGTAGAAGTTGACCTTCTCTCTCTTTCAATTATTTCCGAATGTGTGTATGTGTGTGTGTGTGTGCGAGTATCGAGATTTGAGTAGACGAGCATTGTGCGCGACAGGTTGTATAACCTCAATACTGAACGCGTGGAAATTTGTTTTAAATCATACGTGAGTCACATTGTCTCATTATTGAAATTTTGCAATGACGATCCGAGAAATGGAAACTGCAACAAGTATGTGTAATACAAACTCAGAAAAGTAAGTTAATAAAAATGTATATTTTGATACAAGTTTTTCTAACGATTTATATACGTGTAATGTGATTCGAATGTTTACTTTTTACTATTTACATACATTACAGAGAGACAATGGTGAACTCATATGCTCAGCGTCAAAAAAAGTATCGAAAGAGAAAAAAAATCGAAAAACAACTTCAACGTAACGATTCCTTACGTAACGAAAATATATACAATCTACATCTAAATACATAGAATTACATTCGGGATTGAAGAAAAGGCGTAACTGACGGGGGTCCCCTAACGCACACGTAATTGTTTTAGCTATAAAATTTCATCAAAAAC